>WSYH01003902.1:8371-59887 GCA_036426205.1 Ascaphus truei
TTTTGTCACTTTTTTTTACCCACCATAACCTTAATATGTATATATTGCAAGACACTGTCAACAGAGTCTTGGCTGTAAAATATCAAAGGCATCGCTCTGGAGACGGTATCTTCTTTGATCACATTGTGGGGGGTTCATGTTTCTGGATTGCAGCCCATGTAGTGTTAATTCTCTGGTACTGTGGCAGCCATGGTCACTTACCCCAGTGCCAGAAACCTTAAGCTTTGTTTCATCTGTATATAAATCTCAATTTACAAATAATGTCTACAGGTACCTTGATGATGTATTTCTTATTTGAACTCTTACTGTAGTGAAGCTTATGAGGTTTTTTGATCATCCTAATGCATTGAACATGACCATTTGATTCACTACATCTTGGAGTAGGCGGAAGAATAACGAGTGAATGCCACATGGAATACAGCAGAGTTCACGAAAATGGCTCAGTGAAATGTTAGGATAATGGCCACTGAATCTGTATGTGTGGAAGACAAAAAGACATGCATGCAACAATGGTGTATTAACTTTGATAGACAATATGTAGACTGTAAAACTGAGGTAGTGATTAATTAGCTCCTTCTGGATGGCAATTTTAATAGTCCACATAAAACTGTAAAACATACTGCAGAACAATTAAATAAAAATCAAACAAAATAAAAAGCAATGAAAGTGAGCTGCACTCTACTGCTGCGGCAGCTTTTATTCTTACTAATCACCGGCTTTTACCTGGCATGTTCCTGGAATGCCATGCTGTTCACCTGGAGCATGCCAGGCTCCTTTTGCCTTCCCTGCCAGGCGCATGCTCCAGGTGAACATGGTACTCACGAACCAATCCACGAACAGGAACCCATAAAATAAAAAACCATAAAATAATAAACATTAAACTAAAAATCCAAATCAATCCACGGGTCTTCTATTTGTAATCCATCTTTATCTTCATCTGTATTCTTCTTTCTTCTATCTTCTTCCGGGCGTGGCGGGGTCTTCTTTCCATCTGCGGCCACGCCCTGGTCTTCTTTCTTCTCCGGAGGTCCTTCCTCCGCGGCGTCTGGCTTAAAAATGAGACGACATAGGCTTTTAAAGGCCTATGACGTCACATTTTCGTCATATGGTTCCCACGGCCCTGATTGGGCCGTGAAAACTATGTGTTTTGGCCGATAAAAATTAAAATGATGACGTCACTTAAAGGCAATGACAGCACAGCCAATCAGAATGGCTTTGCTTCAATTGCCTTTAAGATGACGTCATGAAAAGACACATGGCCGCCCTCACATGGTATGGTAGCCAATCAGAGCGTGGGAACTCCATCCCTACTCTGATTGGTTCTAGTACCATGTGACAGGCTTTCAATGACGTCATATCCGTTCTTCCCCAAGCCTCTGTCACATGGTACTTGATGGACTGTCAATTGTTTAGGGATGTAAATAATGATTGCTAATTGATTTTTGTTTACTTGATTGGTTATAATAGTTGACTTGTTTGGAGTTATCTGTATTTTGCTTGCAATTATATGTTCACATTCATTTGCAGAATGTATATGGTGCATAGATTTTATGCATCATAAATACAATGTAAATGCAATGTATTGATTGGAATGTGAGGTTTTTCTTTGTCATTTGATGATTTAGACTGTAAGATCAGTTAGGATTATTAAAGGAAATTCATTGTAATATAGTGCGTCTGTATGGAGAAGTGTTATTTGTACGACAGTATGGTTTTGATAACCCTTCTACATTTATTGTATATGGTTCATCATGTTGTGTATATACTGTATATATATATATATATATCTATATATTATATATATATATTATATCTATATATATATATATATATATATACTATCTAATATATTATATCTATTCTCTATATTATTATAGTATATATATATATCTATAGAGAATAACAGATAGAGGCAACTCTTATTTCGAACAAAACCATGGCACTCCCCAAAAAATCCAGGAAACACCCAGGTACATTCTGAATACATGCCTTAAACTTTCCTTAAACTAGCCCCAGCATTTCTGCATTGATTAATGGCCTATCAGATTAACAGCGGGGGTCCCTGGCAGTCCCATTCAAACTGAATTGGAATGCCAGGGATCCCTGCTGTGTTAATCCTATGGGTCGTTATTCAATGCAGAAATGCCTTAAACGTGCCTCAAACTAGCCCAGAACATACCCAGCACATACCCAGCACATACCCAGAATGTAACCCAGCTAGTTTACGGCAAATGTTAGAATAAACGTTGCCTCTACTGTATATATATACTGTATATATACTGTAGTTGCATGATGAAGCCACTGTACAAATTCATGGGTGAAGGGTGGGTATCGGGCCAGTATGGCTTAACCCCTTAATTACCTTTGCGGTTATTATCCGATAAGGTGTTTAAGGGGTTAATTGATATCTGAAAGTAATTGCAATGTATTGGCTTTGTTTTGGGCAATTTATTTTGTGGACAAGACAAGGATGTTGCTGGCGACGGACACTTCGTATTGATGAGGTCAGTAGCACTTTATTTATTTGAATATGCAAGTTAATGTTTTTAATGATGGACAATTAATCTATTATCCATATCTGGATAATAGTTATTTTGCACATTATTGTACTGTAGGTGTTGGGGGGGGGGGTGTATGTATTGAATTTATAGGCCAGGTTTATTTTGTTTACATTCAGGGTATGTTCCGTGGTTCCGCGTGGGACCTCTGGAGACCACCTCGGGTATCTCACGGGTACCAGGCTGGTGGTTCCACGGGTGACACATGCGGGGATGAAGCTGTGTGGTCCCACTTCTGTGGGGGCACCGCCGACCCATAGTCTGCGGGGATGAAGCTGTGTGGTCCCACTTCTGTGGGGGCACCGCCGACCTGTAGGTGTGGGGATGATGATGTGTGGTCCCACTTCTGTTGGGGCACCGCGGACCCATAGTGAGCACCCGTGAGTTCCCCAGACCCCCGTGGGAACCACCCGAGGCCCCGCAGACAAACTGTGGGTCTGACCCGGGGCTCCCAGATATCCTTGGGCCTACCGTGGGGACCCAATTGTGGCCCACGGTGTCCCAAGGAGACCACCTGGGGGCCATGGTGCTGGCGGGATCCACCAGCAGGCCTCCAGAACCTGTTTGAAAAGGGCTGCTGGTACCATGTAGGTCTGTCCAGGTGCCCCGCCAGCCCACCAGGGACTCGCGTGGGGCTGCGTTATGAACCCTGTTTGTAAAATAATAAATCATGTATTTATGGGGGGGTACAGGGGTTGGGTAATGTATTTAATAAATAGAATGATGTTTATTGTGGGTCACTGTTGTTTTTATTGTGGGTACTGGGGGTGGGGGGGGGTGTTTCCCCAATGGTATGTGGGTAGGCCTCCCTTGTGGGTACTGTGTGAGGGTGGTTAGGCCTCACGGGGGGGGTTAGTGTGGGAGGGTATGTAGGCATCCCGAGTGGTGGGTGAGGGTGGGTTAACCCCTTACTAAATGTAGAGGTTAATAACCACTATGGTGATTAAGGGGTTAGGGGACATTACTTTGGATGTTTTAATTTTTGTGTCTGTTTTGCAGAAGCGGAGGGGCCATGGCCATGATGGTGGGGGGTAACGGTATGTGGGTAGGGGGTTAGGGTGGTTAGACCTCACAGTATGCACATCGGGTCCCGCCCCCCACATTTACATACATTGCACTCACAGCAATACAGGCAGGGAGATTTAACAGAAACATTAGGGGGAGGGGGCTTTATACAGATCACAGTCAAGGAGGTGGGGTTATAACCCACTCCCCCTCCCCACATTTACATAAACTGCACTCATAGCAACACAGGCAGAAAGATTTAACAGAAACATTAGGGGGGAGGGGGCTTTAAACAGATTACACTCAAGGCAGAGAGATTTAACAGAAACATTAGGGGGAGGGGGCTTTAAACAGATTACACTCAAGGCAGGGAGATACAGGGGATGTACTGTACTGTATGTTGTTTATTGCAATGCTTCAATGTGTGTACAGTATAATGTTTTTTACTATTAGATAGATGTAATCCTTGGTATTGTAAGGGTTAGCTTTGGTTTTAAATTATTTTTTCTGGTTGGTACTTATATATTGATTTTTGTTTACTTGATTGGTTAAAATAGTTGACTTGTTTGGAGTTATCTGTATTTTGCTTGCAATGATATGTTCACATTCATTTGCAGAATGTATATGGTGCATAGATTTTATGCATCATAAATACAATGTAAATGCAATGTATGGATTGGAATGTGAGGTTTTTCTTTGTCATTTGATGATTTAGATTGTGCAGAGGGTCTCCGTAGCAGAAACGTTTTTGTTTTAGGTCCGGGGACCCCCTGCTTCCCAAGATACAGACCCATGTCGCGGTCACGTGATCGGGACCTTTAAATGCAGAGGGATACCGGCACCTCATAAGGGGGCCTGTATCTCGGGGAGCAGGGGGTCCCCGGACCTGAAACCAACGCGGTTCAGCTCCGGAGACCCCCTGCACATCTACACTATGAATAAAAATGAATTTTAAATAATTTTTAATGTGCCGATGTTTGCGCAGAGAGAGCAGTGGTTCTCTCTCTGCTGCAAACACATCTCGCCAGGGGGCGGCCTATAGTATCATTGATGTGCATATACAGTACTGTATGTGTATGTTAGGGGTTATAGGGGTTGTTGTTATACAGTATATACTGTATATAAACAGTATATACTGCATTACAATTCATGAATTTCTCGGCTTCAAATACAACAGCTCGCAAACGCCCCCATGCATTTTTACACGGCATTGCAGTATTGCAGCCAGCGGGAATAAAATGCTTAAATCACGGGCGCGATATAACGCTATATACCCCGGGAGAAAACGACACAAAACCGCAGATAACCGGGATACTCCAAAATTCGCGGAGCTTGCCAAGTAAGAATAAAGTTGGTCGGTAGTGTATGTGTTGGCTATATAACCCTCTCTGCTCCACTTTTGGCTTTGTAAAATTTAAATCCTACTTACACTTAGTTGCTAGGACATGCAC
Organism: Ascaphus truei; assembly: GCA_036426205.1. Lineage (NCBI taxonomy): Eukaryota > Metazoa > Chordata > Amphibia > Anura > Ascaphidae > Ascaphus > Ascaphus truei. Next base: position 13,386 of record WSYH01003902.1, read on the forward strand.
CTTGTAAGTAGGGACTCATGGCTGAAGGTCTCTCCTTGGCAGATTGCCTAGGATTTTTGGCCTTTTGGATCTTGATTATGTTTAAACATGAAATGGTTAATAATATTATCCACTCAATGTTTCAAACTAGGTTTCAAATAGATTTTATTTCAACAAAAATTGATTCATGCGTTATTTTACTGATCTAATACATGTATATATGTAATATTCAATATCTTTTCCCTTCGCCTTACATGTGATTCCCTGGTGTCACACCAATGATAAAGTTAGGATTATTAAATAAATGTAGGGTGTGTTCAGTATTATTAGGTATACACTGGCGACACACTTTATTCGAGCTTGGCTAGTCCCACGAATTCGGGTATACCCGGGTGTATTGAGGTTTGTGACTGTTTTCTGCCCGAGTGCATTGAGTTATTTTCCAAGCAGGGATTGAAGCATTTTATTCCCGCTGGCTGCAATACTGCACAGTATATATATATATATATACTGCATTACAATTCATGAATTTATGCCATCTGGTAGACACGCGAAGCATTGCAGCCTATTAAATCCTAATCATTATCATTTAACAGATCAGCCGCCCATCAGCCAGGCATGAACCCAGGCTGGGAAAGCAAATGCAACGGGGCTTGTCAGAGGTGAGGAGTGGCGCATTCCAGGTATCTGCCAGGTACATACTGGGTATTTGCTCGAATAAAGTGTGTCGGTGCAGTACAGTAATCAATCAAGTTTATTAACTGTGACGAAGTCTCTTACTCGGTATGCTGGAGTAAGGGGCCTGTGTGTGATTCCAGCATACAAACAGTTAACCTCCTCCTGGAGATGTTAAATGCACCTGTAATCAATCAGGCTGGACAATTGAATCAGCAGGAGATTTATAAGGCAGGAAGTTGTCAGAGACAATGAGTTTGTTTTTCCCCAGGAACCAGCATTCCCGGCATGCTGAAGGAGCTACACAGAGACCCAGGGAGGGAATCCCCTGCAACGCCAGATAAGAAATATATGTATCTTTCTTTTACATAATGACTGATATATTTATTGTTGGACTTGTGTATTGCAGCATAGGTTTTTGGGCTGATAATCAGCTTAGCTGGTGGCCCTGTAGAAAGGGCTACAGTAATTTTAGTTTCCCTAAAGGGAATAGGAATTTATTTTATGATTTGGTTTTCTCAAAGGGTAAGTATGCCTATTGTTTAATTGTCTTGTGGATAATAAACCACTACCGGGAAAGTTGCATGAGGGGTTACTTCATTACCTTAGCGATAGTAACCGCTATGGTGATTAAAGGGTTAAGTCCTCCCACTACCCACCCAAGGCCTAACCACCCACCCTGTGGCAACTACTCTAATCACTCAACCCCTCTACCAACAATAAACATGAAAATACCTACTACCTACTGTACCAATACACAACCCAGCCCCTGTACCACCAACAACCCCCCTAACACATACAGTACAGTAATGGGCAAACTTACTATTAAACATATATGGATAATAGGGCAGTTGCAAATTTAAAATAAAACATTACCCAGCCAGCATAAAATAAATAAGACTTGCACTTACCACTACCAAGATGAAGGCTGTCCACATCCTCATCACCATCCTTGTCATCCGTTGACATCAACAGAACAATAAAAAGATACAATCTAATGGCCCCTAACCCAATAATCACCTTAGCGGTCAGTAACAACTAGAGTATTTAAGTGGTTAACCCCCCCTACCCCACTACCCACCCGGGAGGCATAACTACCAAACCCGGGGACACTACCCCCACCCTCCACCCGCTACCCATTGATTGGCATAGTGTTAAAGCATGCCCAAATATTATGGGCATGCTTTGCCACTATAGCAATTTATGAGTAACCTAAAAAAACAGGCCAGATGCTGTATGGAAGAAGGTTACGTACCTGAGGCCCCAGATCCGAAGATGGTGGCTGCCACGAGGCTGATTGAGCCGCATGCTGGAACACAAACCCCGGATATCCAAGGAGCGGAGGTGGGGAGCGTGCGCTTCCCTGCTGTCTGGTGCGAAACGAGGTCCAAAATGGCGGAGACCAGATGTCCGGTGATGTCAGGGGCGGAGCAGGAGTAGCCATCTTGGAGGAGGCAGAAGCGGCATAGAGAAATCACATTTCCGGCAGCCGGGGAGCACGGAGGACATGCATGGCAGCCGGAGACACAGCGGAACGGCAACGAAGGGGAAGCTATAAGGGCAGTAGCAGTAGCGGCTCCACACACCCTGGTGGTAGCCAGCATAGAGGAATTTGAAGGGAGCGGGAGGGGAGAAGGGGACGGGAGGGTAGGGTAAGGATGCAGGTACATAACAGTCAGGTGGGAGGGATGTGAGATGAGCGAGAAGGCAGTAGAGAGATGGACGGGAAGTAGGTTTACGGGCAGGTGGAGGAGAAAGTTCGAGGCAGGTAGGTGGCATGGTTAAGGGAAGTAGATTGGTATAAGGAGGGAAAGGAAGGTTAAGAGAAGATTGAGCGGGGCGGGGGAAGTTATATAGATTCTGAGTGGAAGTTAGGTGTAGGAAGATGGGTTGGGCTAGGTAGGCAAGAGAAGGAAGGGGGAAGTTACGAAGGAGGTGGAGGCGATGGAGGACAGAGGGCGGAAGAGGCAAGAGCGGTAGGAGTAGAGGAGATACTAGGAAGTTGAGTGAAGACAGAAGCAGCAAGTGATAGGAAGCAGTAGGGTAAAAGCAGCAAGTGATGAGAGAGAGAGAGGAATGTAGGGATGGGGAGGAGCACGTAGATAGGTGAGCACGGGATAGAGGTACAGCGTAGAGAGAGAATGGAAAGTGCAGCAGGTAGGTGGCGGGAGCGGGGGAGGAGCAGCCGAAAAGGAAAAGAAAATGGTTACCCTAAGCCGGGAAGGAGAGGGGTACAAGAAGTGGTAGGAACACTAGAATTTCAATTAAGCAGAGGCGGCCGATTACACAACACAGCAGGGATTCTCAGAGAGCCCGGGGGGGCACTAAGTCTCAGCTCAAGGGAAAGAGAGGCAGGCAATGATGGAAGTTAAAGGGGAGGTTATGTTACACACAGAATTAGCAGAAAAATAGCGCTACAGTTAGCATAGGTTTTTTAAGTTATGTTCACATGCATTAAAGGCGGGGCAGGGTATCATGACAGAGACTTGCTCCGCGGTCCGCATGGGCCTCGAGCCTGAGCCAGGTGATGTTCATACCCATGGCTCTGGTGAAGTCCTTTCGGGGGGGAGGGAGGGTGGTTCGAGGAGAGCGGTGCCCCGCCCTGGTTCCCCCGCACCCAAAGGCGATGAACTCGGTTCCCAGTTGGCTGGGCCAAGGACCAGAGGACAGTATAAATGTAGTAACAATGTGGTTATGTGTTTGTCTTTCTCCGTCTTTCCTCATGTATCCCCCCAGCCCTGACCCTACCCAGGCTAAGAACGCCCAAACAGAACGACAGCGTTGGAGCCTCCTCACTGCAAGGAAACCCACAGACAAACAGTTAAGGTACACTGCAGCAGCAGCTCACACACACCAAACAATGAGTAAGGAAATAACAATCATCTCACACAACGTGAAAGGCTTCAATAACCCTATTTAAAGAAAAATCGCATTCAAGGATTACATCCGCAAAAAGGCGGATATCGTCTGCGTGCAAGAGACACATTTTTCCCAACATAACCATCCTAAATACTTAGATAAACATTACCGGGCATATCATCTGGCCTTGGCGCCTGTTAAAAAAAGAGGGGTGGCAATTCTCATACACAATCGGCTAACACTACAAGTAGCCAAGACCTACGCAGACATAGATGGTAGATACATTATAATAATAGGGACCATACAGGGTCAACTGCTAACGCTGGCCTCAGTGTACGCTCCCTGCAAACACGCCCCAGAGTTCTTCGCACAATTCTTTAACTTGTTACACAGCAAAGCACAAGGCAGTATCCTGTTAGCGGGGGACTTTAATAGAACGCTAGACCCAGACCTGGACAGATGCACGGGGACTAACCAACAACAGAAACAGGACATACTAACAATCAACCAGGGGATGAGGGCGTGCCAATTAGTGGATATCTGGAGGGAGCAGCACCCTATGGCGAGAGAATATACCTTCTTCTCCCACCCCCATAACAGATACAGCAGGATAGACTACTTCCTGATATCGAACAGGGTGGTACCAGTGGTCTCCCGAACAGGGATTCATGACATCACTTGGTCAGACCACGCATCTGTAGAGCTGCGGTGCACACTAAGTTCACTGGACAGACCCGGAGCGAACTGGAAACTAAACGAGCTCCTACTTAAAAACCCGATAACCGAGCAGGAGATAAGAGATAAATTGAAGGAATATTTCGAGAATAACGAGGGGAGTGTCTCTTCACACTCGACACTCTGGGAAGCCCATAAGGCGACCATGAGAGGGACTCTGATGAATCTGGCCACCAAAAAAAAGAGAGAAAGAAAGGCTAAGGTAAAAGAGCTACGGGAGAGACTGGCGCAACTCTCAGCGATTCATGTAGCCAAAAAACAAGACTATATCTTGAAGGAGATATCGGACACTAAAATTAAACTCAATCTGTTGCTGACCTCCCAGGCCGAAAGGGAGTTGGCCTGGTCCAAGCGTAAGTTCTATGAAAAAGCCAACAAGCCAGATACCTTACTTGCCAACAAGCTATGTAATAGGCTTCCAAATTACTGTATTTCATCAATTCGCACCCAGAGGGGGGACCTTACCTCCAATCCTAGATTGATCGTAGAGGAGTTTAAACGATACTATCAACTCTCTACGATGGAGATAAGGTCAGCCACACACAACAAACAGGAGAGAGACTAAAAGAATTCCTAAAAGAGGCACGATTACCCAAATTGAGCAGAGGAGAGAGAGAAGCGCTACAGGGGGACTTTACCTTAGAAGAACTAGCTGAGGTAATAAAAGCACTTAAGCCGCCAAGGCTCCAGGTCCAGATGGCTTCTCAAATTTATACCATAAAAAATACCTAAAAACCCTCGCCCCCCAACTTTTGAAATTATTTAATGAAATTCTCGCAGGGGCCTCCTTCCCAACCCAGATGCTCCAAGCCTCCATCTCACTGATCCACAAGACTGGTAAGGACCCGGCAGACTGTAAGAGCTACCGGCCCATCTCCCTGATTAATTCGGATGTAAAGATATTCTCTAAACTATTAGCCAACAGGGTGAGTATCGTCCTTCCCAGACTAAAACACCCGGATCAGGTGGGGTTTATCGGAGGCAGGCAAGCAGCAGACAATACCAGATGGATAAAAGATTTGATTGATTTGGCTAAGAAATGTAATATCCCGTCAATGGTGTTGAGTCTGGATGCAGAGAAGGCCTTCGATAGAATAGATTGGCCCTACCTGAAGGAGGCATTGAGAGCATTTGGCTTTGAAGGACGGATTCTCGAAGCCATCATGGCACTATACAATGGCCCTACAGCTAGGGTGCGACACCAGGGCTTCCCCTCAGAACAATTCACTATCTGTAGTGGGACAAGACATGGGTGCCCCCGGTCCCCGCTGTTATTCGCCCTGTTTTAATTTAATTTCAAATGGCAAGCCTCCTCTATCAAATATCTTGGTGTGTACATCCCCAAAGATTATAACTCACTCTATAAAGCAAATTACCCGAAACTGTTTAGGACTCTAAGGGAGGATCTCAGAGTGTGGGCCGGATATGGTATTTCATGGTTCGGGAGAATTCGTAGTATTAAAATGAACCTCCTCCCGAGGGTGCTCTATCTATTCCAGACCCTACCAGTGCCTTTAGTTCACGCTGATGTCCTCTCCTTACAGTCCCGAATATTGAATTTTATCTGGAATAACAAAAGCCCGCGAATTGCGAAAGGCATTCTAAAAAAGCCAGCCACGAAAGGGGGATTAGCGGTACCTTGCTTGTTGGCATATTACAAGGCAGCCCAATTGAGCCAAATTGTTCAGTGGCACTCAGACCCGTCTTTGCGGAGATGGGTGGCACTGGAGAGAGACTGTTGTGTTCCAGTTGAACTGCACGATTTAATCTGGTTACCCAAACGCTGTGGAAACACAATAAGAATGCTGCTACGGGCCGTGGCGAACTCTCTGGTGGTATGGGGGAATGTCAAATTTAGATATAAGCTTACTACCAAACAATCCCTGATGACCCCATTACTCAAAAATCCGAATTTCGGTCCGGGGATGCTAAGTAATAACTTTTTAATCTGGACTAAGGGGTCTATGCACTAATCAGCGAAAAAAAGCATTCGCCAGTTTTTGAACTAGCCATGTTTTTGGCGTGTTACACTCGCTGTATGCAGGAATGGGCGAATCCGCGGCGAATGAATGCACCACCACCATTTGATAAAATGGCGAGTAACCGGTGGTGAGACGGCTGCCTGGCGAGAAGCTGCCGAGAAGCCGTCCCCTGCCAAAATATGTCTATAGTAGAGAGAGATCCGCCGCTCTCTCTGCGCAAACATCGGCACATTCAAAATTATTTAATAAACCATTTTTATTCATAGTGTACATGTGCAGGGGGTCTCCAGAGCTGAACTGCATTGGTTTCAGGTCCGGGGACCCCCTGCTTCCTGAGATACAGACCCCTGTATGAGGTGCCGGTATCCCTCTGCATTTAATTGTCCCGATCACGTGACCGCGGAATGTAAACAAAGCAGAGGGATACCGGCACCCCCTAAAGGGGCCTGTAGCTCGGGAAGCAGCGGGTCCCCGGACCTAAAACCAAAGCAGTTCAGCTCCAGAGACCCTCTGCACATCTACTATATGAATAAAACACACATATCAATAAACAATCATTCCTTACCTTTGCGGCAATCTGCTATGGTAACGAAGCAGCATGAATATATTTTTAATAATACTATACAGTGAGCAGGGGGTCCCCTGAGCTTAACTGCATTGCTTTGTGGACCAGGGACCCCCTGCTTCCCGAGTTACAGGCCCCGGTATGTGTGATCGTGTGGGCAGTGTCGCCGCCATTTTTATAGCGTCCCATACGCTACGTGCCCGCTATAAAGATTGCGTCGACACTGTAACCGATGCCCCAAACCGGGGCATGTAACTCGTGAAGCAGGGGGTCTCTGAGCCAGAAATCAATCTGGTTCAGCTCAGGGGACCCCCTGTTTCAGCACAATATTATTAAAATACATTAATGCTGCTTCATTACCATAGCGGATAGCCGCTAAGGCAATGAAGGGGTTAACGTATAATAGCATGTTTATTGGGGACAATTGCCCCCAATAAACATTGCAATACACAACATAAAATACAGTAATGGGCAAAATTACTATTATCCACAAATGGATAATAGTGCAGTTGTCCATTTAAAATACATAAATAACAATAAATACATTAAATACATATAGCACTCACCTATGTCCGGCTGCCACGATGAAGGCCATCCTCATTTTCATCTTGCTAATGCCCTATCCGCTTCTGCAAAACTGAAACAAGAATAAAAACATCCAATGTAATGTCCCCTAACCCCTTAATCACCATAGCGGTTATTAACCGCTACAGTCATTAAGGGGTTAACCCACCCTCACCCACCACTCGGGAGGCCTACATACCCTCCACCAATAACCCTCCACCCCGAGATGCCTAACCACCCTCACCCACTACCCACAAGGGAGGCCTACCAACATACCCTTGGGGCCAATACCCTCTCCCCCCCACCCCAACACATACAGTACAATAATGTGCCAAATAACTATTATCCAGATAGGGATAATAGATTATGTGGCCATTATTAAACACATTAACTAGCATAGTAAAATAAAGAAACTTCTACTGACCTCATCAATAAGAAGGCCCCGTCGCCAGCATAATCCTTGTAGTCCGTTGCCAAAAAAATACATAGCCAATACATTGCAATTACATTCACATATCAATGAACCCCTTAATCACCGTATTGGATACTAACCGCAAAGGTAATTAAGGGGTTAAGCCACCCTGGCCCGATACCCACCCTTCACACATTCCATTGTACAGTACAGTGGCTTCATCATGCAAAAAAATATATAAATAAAAAACATATATATATATATATATACACATGATGAACCAATATACAAATAAATGTCTCCGGATTAACAAAAACATGCTTAAATAAAAATGCCACTTCTCTATTACATCCACAGTGAAATACTATGCTATTTCTAAACAAATCAAATGTAATCATCCAATCTAAAACATCAAATGCCAATTCAAAGCCTCAAATGCCACTCAAAATATTGCATTTACATTCTATACATGCTGCATTAAATCTAAGCAACATGTAGATGCTGCAAATCAATGTTAACCATACAATATTCCAAAGAAAATAGCATGAAATCAAAAAAAGTATACTATGCAATCCAATAAAGTCACCATCAATCAATTTGCATACATTAATTACATCCCAAAACATTTAAAATAGCATCCATACCAATTACACAATTAACTATAGCAACCGTTAAAGAGAACAAGTTACCATCATACAAAATAGAAGGACACCAAAAAGAAAAATATACAAAAGCAAGACTCACCATGACCTAAAGTACAGCATACAAGCCCAAAAATTACATATAGCTAATTATAAAATACATTTAACACACATGTATGCATAGCAGCATAGCCAAAATCATTTAAAATAGTACATAGCAAGCTTTTCAAACACAATAATTTCTTACCCGTATGTATATCTCTCTAGACATACATACATTAATATGTAATTGCAATGTATTGGCTATGTATTATTTTGGCAACGGACTACAAAGATTATGCTGGCGACGGGGCATTCTTATTGGTGATGTCAGTAGAAGTTTCTTTATTTTACTATGCTAGATAATGTGTTTAATAATGGCCAAATAATCTATTATCCCTATCTGGATAATAGTTATTTGGCACATTATTGTACTGTATGTGTTGGGGTGGGGGAGGGGGTATTGGCCCCAAGGGTATGTGGGTAGGCCTTCCTTGTGGGTAGTGGGTGAGGGTGGTTAGGCACCACGGGGTGGGGGGTTATTGGGGCAGGGTATGTAGGCCTCCTGAGTGGTGGGTGGGGGTGCGTTAACCCCTTAATGACTGTAGCGGTTAATAACCGCTATGGTGATTAAGAGGTTAGGGGACACTACATGGGATGTTTTTATTTTTGTTTCTGTTTTGCAGTAGCGGATGGGCATGGGCAGGATTAAGATGAGGATGGCCTTCATCGTGGCAGCCGGACAAGGGTGAGTTGCTATAGGTATTTAATGAGTTAGTGTTCTTTATGTATTTTAAATGGACACATTCACTATTATCATTTGCTGGCCATTACTATACTGTATGTTAGGGGGGTTATAGGGTGTTGGGTAATATATATATATAATATATGTAGATATATATATATATATATATATATATATATATAGATATATATATATATTAATTATTATTTCGTGTGGGGCTGTTGTGTATGTTTTGTTTTTTATTGTTTATTTTTATTGTGGGTAACGGGGGTGGATGAAGTGGGTATTAGACCCAACGGTGGTTGTTTATGGCTTGCGGGGGGGTAGCGGGAGGGCTGAACCCCTTCATGACCGCTACGGTCGTGAAGGGGTTAAGCGCACCCGCAACCCCCCCGCAAGCCCTAAACAAACAACAAGGGCAAAATACCCCCTTCACCCACCCCCGCTAGCCACAATAAACCTGGCATGATGGCCTAACCCCTTCATTGCATTGCATTGTAATGAAGTGGCCTTTAAATGCATTTTTCCTGCCTCGGATGCATGCCGGGGGGCTCCGGTGCTGGTATTAATGTTATCAGTTCAGGAGACCCCCGGCATCAATCTCAGCCAGGAAAAAGACCAGAATTTTTTCTAAGTGCTGATCCGCCGCTCATCAGCAGCCTCTCACTATCAACTTACCAACTTTTTTGGCGTGCCTGATTCGGCATAAAAACGCCATTCTAAAGTGGCGAATAGCGGCGCAAAGCTGCTCGCCACTACTAGACTACAGCGTGGCGGAAAATATGTCTATTTGAGGCGAAAAGTGCCTTCTCGCCTCGCCAATGGCGGAAAAAAAAAACGCCAAACACATTGGCGTTTTTTTTGATTCTCGCTACGTTTTCGCCCCTTACTGAATAGGGGTAGGCATTTTTGGCGTGAAACGGGCGAGAAGTGCCTTTCCGCCGCTTACTGCATGAGGCCCTAAGTCAGGTTACAATCGACTAAAAGATCTGGAGGGGAGGAAATTTATTAAAACATTTGCGCAAATCAAATCAGAAAAAGGAGTACCAAACACGGGATTATTTAAATTCCTCCAGATCAGAGCTTTTTACAATAAATTCCCAATCCGAGCACCAAGAACGAATTTCGAGCAGATGTGTTCCAGAGGAACGGACACACGGGGACTGACCTCAAGGATGTACATGAAAGTGATCTTTCCTGGGAAGGCTGACGAACCCCGACTCAACTACATAACGAGATGGGAGACTGACCTAGGGGAGACACTAGAAGACGAAGACTGGGATCATATCCTACAAGCTGCAGCCAAAAGCTCAGTCTGTGCCACGTTAAAGGAGAACGCATATAAGGTCCTCATGCGCTGGTATCATACCCCATTAAAACTATCTAAATTTGTTAAGGGATATTCGCCGCTCTGCCCAAAGCAGTGCGGGGAAGCTACGGACTTAAAACATATGCTGTGGTCCTGCCCGAGGGTGGTCCCGATTTGGGAAAACATTAGGGAATGGTTACAGAGGATTGTCAACATGGAGATCCCCCTGGATCCATGGCTGTTCCTCCTGGGCAGGCGGACCCAGGGATTGCCAAAAGTGGCACAAAAGCTGGTTGCACATTTCGCAACCGCCACTCGATGCGAGATCGCAGCAGTATGGAAACAAAATGAAATTCTAATTATCCCCAGAATTCGGAATACAATTTGGCATGTTTGCCAGATGGAACAGCTGACCAGTTGGGTCAATGACTCTGTCTCAAACTTCCTCAAAGTATGGGCACTATGGATTGCCCAGCTAGACATCCCAGGGGTAGATACTGGCACGATCCTGCATTAATAGCATTGAATGCGTTCTCCGATGACGGGGTGAGACTCGCGCACTTTCGTTTAGAAGACAGATAGGATACACCCTGGGTTAGGATGACCGAGTAGCTAAGCCGCTAACTCTTAGAAGAATCAATTCGAATCAAAGCAGTCAAGGATGCAACACTCATGTTTCCAGTTCAAGGCCGTCCCACCCTGCCCCCCCTCTCCCACTCTTGTGTGTTCCTGTTGTTGTCTTGTATGAGTCATGTAGGTCAGGTTTGTCAAGTCCTGTGATTAAATGTAGTTGGTCAAGGATGAAAAATGTGGGTACTGCGATACCTAACAATGGAATGTGTCACATTGTATGCTTTGTAAAACCCAATAAAAATTTAAGTTGAAAAAAAAAAAAGTAAACACCAAAAAAACATAAATCAATAATGCAAATACTAAAGAAACACCTGAATAAAGAAAATATAAACACCATCAATAAACCAAAAATAAATTAAACAAATTCCAAAGAAACATCAGAATTAAAACACTAAAAATGACCCATAAATAAATTAAATAAAACACCAAATAAACACCATTATTAAAAAGCAAAACACAAAAAATAAACAAGAATTACAAAAATCAACAAAGAAACACAACAATTCTACAAAGCAATGAACCAAAATAAATTTAATAGACATGAAAGCAATAATTTGCCAGAAAAAAATGCATTGTTTGACACTAGAACCTAAATGGGGCATAGATAAATACATTGGCAATCAATGGGAAATGAAAATACAATGGAAAAAAACCTGGAAAAATTAAAATAACATACTTTCAATTGTTTTTCTTACCTTTGATGTCTTCACCCTCCGATTCCAGGGTCTCAGGAAGCTCCCTAACAAAGAAGCAATGATCCTCAACATCCTCAGTTCTCAGGTACAGTAAATTATTTTCTTCTTTCTTTTCTTCTCTCTTTATCTTCATGTTAATTGTACTCCAATTGGGGTTTTCTTTCTTCTTTATCTTCATCTTCACCGTCCATTGTAATCTAATTGCTGGGGAGATGTTCACTCTTCACCTTCTTGGCATTAAATTAGATGGTACAGGCCTTTTAAATGGCTTGTGATGTCACATTGACAATTGATCCCAGTCAATCCCTCTGCTTGGTTTAAATCCCCCGATCACATGGGCCATGACGCGGGAGAATTTAAACATGGCTGCCAAGATAACGGCACACCATAACGGGGCCTGTAATTTGGGAAGCAGGGGTCCCCGGACCTGAAATCTTTGTGGTTCAGCTCCAGAGACCCCCTGCTACAATACTGTAATACTAAAATAAAATAAAAACTTGTGATCGCCTTTTAGAGGTGCGTAGGTAAGTGTGTCTGATTCAGTCCATCTCTGATTGTGCATCTCTTACAGACAGGTAGAACCCAGTAGGATTCATACAGCAGGGACCCCCTCTGTGTTAATCCGATGGGCCAATAGTCTGTTTTGGACTCTTCAGCGATGTTTTGGGAATTTGTAGAGAGATATCGATGAGAAGTAGCCGAATCTTGGTGGCTACATCTGTACATAAAACAAAATCCCATCGTGATTTTTCCCTACTTATCCTACTTAATCTCTCTGCTGCCTTTGATACTGTTGATCGCTCTCTTCTACTTCATATTCTAACCTCTCTTGTTATCCACAAAACAACTCTTTTCTGCTTCTCATCTCGCCTCTCCCATTGCACATTCTCTGTCTCTGTTGCTAACATGTCTTTGTCTCCTGTTGATTTGTCTGTTGGTATACCCTTGGGCTCTGTTCTGGGACCTCTCCTTTCCTATCTGTACATGCTATAACTTGGTGACCTCATCAATTTGTTTTGCCTTAGGTATAATCTCTATGCAGATGATACCCAGCAACAATATATCTATCCACCCTTACCCTGCAATCCAGTCCCAAGTCTCTGATTTCTTCCTTGCTATATCTTTGGGGATGGTGCTCTGCTACCTTAAACGTAATCTTTTTAAAACAGAGCTCTGCATATTTAACCCTAAGTGGGGATCTATACTGTTGCCAAAGCACATTGCCTAGGATTGACTTTTGACTCCTCTCTTTCTTTATGCATTCACATTCACGGCACTAAATGTATTGCTTATTCATCTATAATATTGCCAAGATCCATCCTTTCCTCTGTTAATCTACTGCTAATATTTTACTGAATGTTATCCTGTCTTCATTATTGTGACATACTATTAACAGGCCTTCCTTTGCAATCTATCTAAAATTATGCTGTTATAATAATTTAAATTTCTCCCAAAACAGCCTCAGCTCATCTCCTTAAATCCCTCTTCTGGCTTCCTATCAAATTTTGGATCACATACAAGTTCTCCACCTTACCTTCAATGCACTCCACTCTTATACTCATCCTACATACAGTATCAGCTTTGCTATTTCGTTATGCTCCTGCTCATCTTCTGTGCTCTACCCATGAATGTTACCTTTCCACCCCTTTCACATCTTAGTTACATAGTTACATAGTAGATGAGGTTGAAAAAAGACATAGGTCCATCAAGTTCAACCTACAGTATGCTAAATTTAGACAACAGATACTTTCTGTTCTCTTCTGTTCTCTCTTACATTTTTTCCTCACTACCCCTAACATTTGGAACTCCCTCGCAGTTGGTTTACGCCAAGCACCTTCTCTCCCCACCTTTAAGTCAAATCTTAAATGAAGCTTTCAATAGGCTAGACTAATGGCTACTGTCCCACACCTACAGCCACGACTACCAACCTTTGTGGCCATGTACTGCAATCTACTGCACTTATTCTCTCTCCTGCTTTCTCTATGTCTTCAAACATACCACTTAGATTGTAAGCTCTTCAGGGCAGTAATTTCCCTTCCTATTGTCTGATTTTGTAAGTTACACTTTTTGTCTAAGTACTGTATTGTCTCTTTTGTTAAGCACTGAATACATTGTGGCCACTATATACATATACATTCCCAATTTACTGGCACTTACACATAAAGATATAGCAATACTTAATATCCTTGGCACAATGTATAAACAAGCAAAAGTCTGTGGCGCTAGGGAAGAGTGCTTGGATTTCACACAGATGGCTCTGAAGTATTAACATTATGAGGGTACGATTGAGAAGCAGGGACATCCTTTCGGTCTTGCTACTGCACATCTCTTTGACCAACTCAGTGAATTGTCAGCTCTGGAAGCTAGTAGCATGTTAAGTTCAATTTTGACATCTTTTACCTCTTGTAAGGTTTTGGGGTCTAAATTCTTTTTATGGTTAGAGGAGAAAGTCTGTAATTTGTTTTGGAGATTGATAATTTTGGACTCTCTTTCTCTCTTTCGTCTGGCTGTGATATTTATTAACGTGCCGCGTAACGTTGCTTTATGGGCTTCCCATAGGACAAGCTGTGAGTCAACAGAGCCCGTATTGATATTGAAGAATTGGTCAATCTCGTTGCCAATAACATCACATATTTCTGGTATTTTTAAGATTGATTCATTAAGTTTCCAGTTCGTCCCAGGTCTATCAGTTCGGATATTATTGCACCTTAGCTCTATTGGTGCATGGTCTGACCATGAAATATCATGGATCCCTGCTCGGGTAACCTTAGGAACCAGTTGACAGGACACAAAAAAGTAATCAATTCTGCTGTACGAGCCGTGTGGGTGAGAGAAGAAAGTGTAATCCCTGTCTGCCGGATGTAGTTCCCTCCATATATCTGACAACTGGTTGGTCTTGAGGCCCCGGCGCAAAGATACACCCGCTCCTTTGTTGTACTGACCCACGACCCCTGACCTATCCATGTGCGGTTGCATGACTATGTTAAAGTCACCCGCGAGCACGACGCTCCCTTGGGCTACTGAGTTCAGGGTTCTGAAAAACTTATCGAAAAAGATCGTGTTCTTCTCGCTGGGAGCGTATAAGCAGGCCAACGTGATTCTCTGCCCCCTAATTGTTCCTACAACAATGATGTATCTACCATCCGTATCACGTTTAGTTAACTGCACCTCGAACGGAATGCTGTTCCGGAATAGTATAGCTACCCCCCGTTTTTTGACTGCTGCTGCTGATGTGAAAACCTGGGTGAAATCTTTGTCAAGATATTTAGGGGTACTTGATTTACTAAAGTGTGTCTCCTGTAAAAAAAGGATTTCAGCATGTTTCCTTTTATAGTCTGTAAAGGCCAACTTCCGTTTGGTTGGGTTGTTAAAGCCCTGTACGTTATGGGAAATAAGTATCAACGCCATTTATTAAAGTGTGTGTGTGATAGCTTCGTGAAATCTTTGGACTCACCCAAGAATCCATCCTTGGAGCATGTTCGGTCGGTAGTGCTGAGACGCATCTGTACCATCTGTTGTGTGTTTTGACGGTGTGGACGATGTTCCCCTGAGAGGTGAAGGGAGGGAGAGGTGGGAGGGTGGGAGGTGGGAGGGGGAGGGGGGGAAGGGAGGGTGGGAAGGCGGGGGATGGGGGACCACATGCAGGTAAAAACATTAGGGAGGAAACAAAAAATAACATGCATATATAACGTCAATATTGCAGAGACATCAAATAATAAAAAAACAAGAATCCACCTCGGGAGCCCCCGGGTGTGTCTCTTGCGCCCATGGGGTTGGTCTCCTGGTCCAGTCTTATAGAAGGATCTCTCCGTCTTGCTGGGACCCGACCTCCCTGGGACTTGTGTGCGATCCCTCTTTCTCAGGGATCGAAAGTGGAAATGCATGCACGCCAATACGGGGGATCCCGCCGGCGTGTTTTTCATAATCAGCTACTATATGTAACTCCGTTAAACTCTTCAACGATGGAAACTGGAACAGAAACTGCATATCAATAAACACCTCCTAAACATAACGAAAAACTTTGCCCTGTGTCTAACCTTCTGTCACCCTCCCTGAACCACGTTACTAATTTGGAGCTCATCTACTTAGTTCCGTGGAGAATGTTAACTCATATACCTCCAGTCTGAGATGATCATGTCCACAGCAGCCCTTTTCTTCTGGGTAACTCTACCATGTATGAGGATATCTACACTGATGAACAGATGTACCCTGCCCTCCGTGAATCCGAGCCTAACATATCAAGTGATTAATCCTCGTCAGTCTGTCTATACCCTCCAAAGAGCCTGTCCCCTCTTAGATTGGGAGTTGCATGTCTTCCAGTAGCCCTATGCAGAGATCCCTCTGTGCATGTGCCACAGACATAGCGGAAATAACCTGTCTCCCTGCCCACTTATGCCTGCGCTATCTATATACCTCCAGAGGCTACGTTGTTCAGCATCTTAGCGGCTCCTGTACGTACCACCCCTCCACTAAGGTATCTCAGGTCAGGAGTCTCGCTTCTCAGATGCGGCGCTTTTCTAGGGATGAGATAAAGGCTTTAGTCTCTCCTCGAAACCGTGTGGATCGAGGGACTTAAGTAAGATTAGTTTTATTTTCTAAACCTTATTATATTCAGAAAGACCCTTTGTAGATGGGAATTGGCTAGTTTTTTGTTTACCCAAACCCAGTCGCCTTCTTCTTCCCCCCCAGGCGGAGGGCGAAAAGAAGGAGCGCGACAGAAAGCGCCGCGGGCGGAGACCACGAAGAGGAGACGACGCCCCAGCGAGCAGAGAAGCAAGCAAGGCTAGTAGGGAGAGAGAAAGAAGGCAGAAGACGAAAAGGAGGCGAGGAGGACGGAAAAAGGCGGGAAAGAACATGCAGATGAGGGAGAGGGAAAGAGAGAAACAAGGAGGGAAGGAAAAGGAGGAGGAAGGCTAACGAACAATGAAAGAGAAAAGGACGGACGAAAAAAAAACAAGGGAAAGCAGCGGGCGGCAAGAGAAAGGGAATGAGTGAGGTGTGCGGGGAGAGGGGAGTGGGGGATGGATGGGTTTGAAATTGAGCAGGAAATAGCTAGTTTGTGTTATGAAATGCGTGCAGGTTGGTATAGTTGTACATCACTGAATCTTTTTTTTTTTTTTGCTTTTGCCCCCTCTCCCCCCGTCCTTCCCCTTCCGCCACAATCCGATCACAGCAGGTTACGGCGTTCAAGGCGTCGTCAAGCAATGCCCAGCGCCGCATCTAACAGCCCGGTTTCACCCCTACGATCACCCTCACCCCATACATGCACCCCAGACACACCTCACTCACTCCCGCCACCCCTCCTCCTCCTCCTACGCCCCCCACCTCTCCTCCTTCCTCCCTAGATCCTTTTATTGTTTGAATGTTTTATATGTGGTGTATATGAATGCTGTATGTGACATGATGGGGAGACACAGTTCTGGGGCACAGGCACAGGCGGAGGCTGCTATGCACACTTACTGCAGCGAGCCTAGAGCTACTCTATATGCCTGTGTCCCGTCAGCCCCCTCATATTTCTGTGTGGCAGCGCTCTCGACCGCCATCGGTGAGGGCAGCAGCCCCTCGCCTCCTCTTCATTCTGCGCAGGCGCACGGGATCTCGCGTTATGGCAGCGCTCCTCGGCGGGCACATCTTGGTAGGGCAGCGAGTAAGCGCTCCTGACTCCCTCCCTCTTCGTGCAGGCGCGGAGGGGTCCCGTTCGTGCAGCACTCCTCGGCGGCCATCTTTGGAGAAGGCAGCAGGCGCCTCCGCTTCCCCGTTTACTGCGCAGGCGCCCGTGTGATCCAGCTCTCGCGGGAAGACGGGTGCGGGGTGATGAAAGTCAATGGACAAGCCCGCGAAGATCAGTTGAAGTCTCCGCGGCGCCGTGGGGTGGAAGAGGGAAGAGGAAAGAAGCAGGGGAAGATGGCTGCTGGCAAAAAAGTGGAAGAGGACCTGTGCGTGAGCGGTCGGGCGCTGATTCCCCTCTCCAGGGACTGGTGAGGGCTACGGAAGGGGTCCCAACAAGGTCCCGAGGAGGCATGAGGGGCAGTGTTGGGGTGGGTCCATACTGTAGATTTTGGCGGTTGTGGCTACGGTGGAGGGTCGTTTACATGGGCGTCGGGCTCAGGGTATCCGTCGGGGTAGCTCATGGCTGCGCGGGGGCGCCCTCTTTAGCACGCGCATGGCGAGGGGAGCTCTGAGTTGATCCAGGACCTCCTAAGGAATGCCCTACAGTGTTCTTCCATATTTTGGAGGATATGGTCACCTCGTTTTTAAAGACCATGAGGGCACATGGGAACAGCCAGCGATATTAATCTCTTTATCTCTTAGCGTTCTGGTTACTGGGGGACATATGCTCTCCTTTTTGCTCGTGTGGCAGGTGACAGATCTGATACACATTGAAATTATTCCAAACTCACTACCTTCAGTCCCTTGCTATTCGGCAAGTTTTTATTTTGTGCGGAACAGTGGAATCTAAGCACCACATCCTTGGGGGGTCTCCTTGCTGAGGTCGTCCCCTCAGCGCCCGGGTGGCATCTGTCAAGAACTAGGTCCTCTGGCAGCAGTCTGGGAAATATATGTTCCAGCCACCTCGAAGTAAATTCCTCTGCGTCAGTAAGCTCTGGCGACCCCTCTCAGTCGAATGTTACAGCGCCGTCGCGGTTCTCTGCGTCCTCAATTTTATCCTCTAGGGAAGTGACCTGTGCCTTTAAGGTGGGATATTGAGCCTGTGTTTGCGGCGTGTGATGTAGCGTCTCATCTGCTCTGAGTTCCAAAGCGGGCCGTACGCTCCCACCTATTGCGTCCACATCCTTCGAAGTGGACACAAAGCTCAGACTTAAAGATTGTTGGCATATTGGTGCAAAACTCCTTCATGTCTTTCATCTCATTATATCCATATCGTCTGGGTTCTTCAGGTGCGGAGTCCAATTCTGGGTCTGCTGATGCTGTTTGCACTGGAGATCAGGTATGTCAGCCCTGAAAGCTCTATGCTCTTAAAGATAAGTAGACACAGGCTGTGTTTTTTTCCTTAAAGTCTTAGTTGATGCCATGTCTGTATATTTAGACACGTTCTGCAGATACTGGATTATGCAGATGCTGTGTTTTTGCTGGAGTTAGATCGATTTGAAACGCCGGAGGGGATGGAGCTCACACTCTAAGCTGCCATTCACCTCCTTGTCGTGCACGCCTCTCGCTACTGCACATCTCAATGTTGAGTTTATGAAAAAATGCCATGTGCGTCTTATTTATATAGGTAAGACCACTATAAAACTAAAACGAGGTTCATAGAGCACAAGTCTGGTATGAAAAAGGTATGGAGAAGACAGTTCAGGTGCAGCATTACAAGGAAAGAAGCCAAAATGTTTCAGTATTATGGAGTGTGGACATTATATCAAAAAGTTATGGACTGTTCTTGACAGGGGTACCATCTTATTACGGAGGGAAGCAGAGTGGTTTTTTAAGATACATACCATGGCCTTAATGACATGTTGATATTAAATACTGTAGTTTTTTTGGACCTGAGATAGATAATCATACTACAAAATAGACTGTTTTTTTTCCCCTAAAAAA
Organism: Ascaphus truei; assembly: GCA_036426205.1. Classification (NCBI taxonomy): domain Eukaryota; kingdom Metazoa; phylum Chordata; class Amphibia; order Anura; family Ascaphidae; genus Ascaphus; species Ascaphus truei. Next base: position 32,773 of record WSYH01003902.1, read on the forward strand.
ATGTAATATATTTTTTATTAGGAAGCCATTTTGGTATGAGATTGCTCACATCTGTCTGGATAGGGCTCTGCTGTAATAAAGATTCGGTAACTACTGCACTTACAAACGTTATGCATATTTGATTTGATTTTCTGCTATGTAACTTTGGAGCATAGTTTTGCTCTATCTAACATGACGGATTGTTCTTGTAATTACTGTTTTGAACAAACAAGGTATCTTTTTATGAGATACCTTCAGTTTGATTTATATCTTCAATGATTACTTTATTTTATTATTATTTTCTCTTTTTAAAAAGTGCTAGGGTGTTCAATTGCCACTTTTATGTTGTCTCTTCACTCTAATAGGATTTACAAGCAATTTGCAGTGTATTATATCCCAATGATGACTGATTATCAAGGAAAAGTTTCCGGATAATTACCTAATTCCATCTGACACTCCATGTGTGAAACGCAACATTCAGGAAGTCTGAATAATTTGTGAAGTGCTTCACCCAAAAGTTCAATGACAACAGGCACAAACATACAACCTGTTCCATGCTATTGACCAACAATAGCTACCAATCCTTCTTAGTTCAATTTCAACAGTTTTGACAACATCCACTCAAGCTGCTATACCACCACTACAGTCAGATGCAAACCATAGACCATGCCCCAGGAAAAGGTGTGAAACCCGCAGCAAAGCATGCTGGTCTCAGATAAAGGTGCACAAAAAAAAAATTAAAACATTTGTGAAATACCTTACAGTGTTAATAGGATTAAAAATGTTCAAGGTGACTTCCCTCACCAACATACAAATAGTTACTCTTGATTCAATTAAAACAATTAAAACATATACAGCTGAACCCCTTTATAACACGGTGCTCGGGGGCCATGGAATGAGACCGTGTTATAACCGGGATAAAAAAAAATGACTGCCGCGATCAGGGTTCTCCCAGCTCTCCCTGAACCTGGCATCACAGCGGCAACCCCACAAAGGACTTACCAGGAGCAGCTCATCTGTGTGCAGTGCAGGATAAGCTGGTGAGTCTGTGAGTGTAAGGAATCGGGGGCCACGTCCCTTGTGGCGTGACCCCTCCTTACCCCTCCTTATCCACTACCAGTACTGCAGTGGCTGCTGCCCCTGCCCCCCATCGCTACCCATTCCGCTGCCCTGCACATACCTGGAACTCCGCCGCCATCTTGGATTCTGGTCCTGGTGTGACAGAGCGCGCGCTTCCTTCAAGGATATATAGCGCGCCCATTATGCCTGTCTCCGCCCCCCACTCGGCGTGGAAGTCTTCACCATGTCTCCAGCATTCTCAGCTGTGCTCTACTACTTCCTGGTCTCTCAGCCACTCACGAGCAGCTCCTCGACACGCCCCTGCCATGCCCTCATCCGGATTGTTCACTGTCGCTTTAAATATCCTGCTTTGCTTTCACTTCCTTGCTCTGCATAGCTCCTTGCTACCTGTGTTGCCTGGAACCTGTGTCGTGCTCTCTTTGTGTTTATTTCCTACAGCTATTGACCCGGCTCGTCTGAATACCCCCTCTGGCCCCTGAACTCGGCTTTCCTACAGACTACTCTACCTCTAAGACCCTCGGACTCAGCTACGGATTTTGACTATGGAACTTTCTATATCCTCGGACTCTGCAAATACGTGACCATTCTTTATCTACATCCAGGCCTGGCTACGCTACTGTGCCGCATCCCGGACCCGCCCCCTCTGCTGTCGGTGCTTATACACTACATCCCACCTCAGTACAGGGTACTGGTCTGGTCTGCGGACTGCACAGCGTGACAGCGAGAGGGCGAGGGGAGGATCTCAAGGAGTCAGGAGAAGCCAGAATGTCAGCTGTCTGTGTGAGTCCCCCAGCCAGGAACAGCTCCCTTCTCTAATCCCCCCCAGCAGAGGTACAGTGAGGGAGGGAGAGGTGTGTGTCAGTGTGTGTGTGTGTGTGTGTGTGTGTGTGTGTGTGTGTGTGTGTCAGTGTGTGTGTGTGTGTGTGTGAGTGTGTGTGTGTGTATTTGTTTGTTATTATTATCTATATAAGAATTATATATAATATATATATACGTATAGCATCATATAAGATGAATACTATTAAAAAAACATATACAGTAGTTTCATAATTGTGTGGAAAAGAATGATAATTTTATAAACATTCTGCATAATATATAACTTAACATACAATGAATTGCATTTAATAGAATCATCTATTGTATAATGGTATTATAGGGTTATACTGTACGATGAAAGAACAGAATATATCAATCATTTTAGCTTATGCAGGCACTATTAGAATAGATAGATAATATTAGATGATATAGGCAATAATATATAAATATATATACACGATGCATGAATTATCAGTGACAACTCCTCTATTCATACCCAGCTGTTTAGCCCTCAGACTTCTGCCCTCACTTGCCCCACCTACACTGTCAGCAGGCTGACGTCAGAGCAGCGTGACTGCTGGGAAATGTAGTCCGGAAAGCACAGAAGGGGGGGAGGGGTATGGAGAAACTACAAATCTCAGCACTTTTAGCTGGGAAATCCAGGGTCAGCTGCATGTTTGGTGAGTGGTGTGTGTGTGCATGCATGTGTGCGCTCTTGGTGATGGTACCCTTGATGTATTAATAAAGTTTGCCAGCCAAAAAAGAAAAAAGAAACAGGAGCCACACTCTGACCACATTTTAAGCGGATATGCGTTGTAGTGGATCGCGCTATAACGGGGTTGAGATGTATAAGGAAATGTGATAGTGAACCATACACACCACTAATATAACTGCAAACAGTGAACTATTAATATTAACTATAGAAATGATGGTGATCACTTGAAACAGAATATTAAAATGTCAAGATAGGAGTGCTCATATTATGCTCAGACAGGTAAAACCTTGTCCTGAACACTCATGTGAATACTGAGGGCGATATAAAAGATGTCACTTGGTGTAATGCTTGATCATGACTAGCTTGAACCCAATGGATTACATGGACAGTGTGTCCAAAATATAAGGACATTGAAAGAATGACATAACATAATACTGCTGCAAATTAAATTAAAAATAGCAACAATCATTTCACAATGGGCAGCAGAACATGGGGTGCAAATATATCCCAGAAAATATAAAATAGAAAAACCAAAGGAACACAAATAGTGCAATATTGTAAACGATAAAAAAAAATCTGGAATTTGTGATTTTTCACTCACAAGTTCCAAATGGGAATCAGGTGTTGAGGTTATTATTAGTAACCTACCATTGTAGTGATGTCAGAATTGTATTCAAACACCCATCACAGCATAATAGGTCAACACCAGTTGAGAAAAGGGGGATGGGAATCCAACATAGAAGAAGACAAGCAATAATAGTGAAGTATGCTTTATCAAATTACATAGTTACATAGTAGATGAGGTTGAAAAAAGACATGCGTCCATCAAGTTCAACCTATGGTAAATTTTGACAACAGATACTTTATCCTATAACTATACTTACTTAATGATCCAGAGGAAGGCAAACAAAAAACCCCAATGTTATATCATTCAATGATATTTCATAAGGGGAAAAATAAATTCCTTCTCGACTCCAAGAATTTGCAATCGGATTAATCCCTGAATCAACATTCTTCCCATGTATACTTATTTGGTATATCCCTGTATACCTTTCCTTTCTAAATAAATGTAGTAAGAGAAATAGAGGAGTGATCCCCTAGCAATGCTCACAGGAAGTGTCCACGTGTTGAAAATGCAATTATAGCCTTTAAAGCATTGAGTCATTCCAATCAAAACAACATAATAAAGCTAGACCTCCATAATCCACAGTGTATGTGATCAATAGTGCCGCTATGTCCCTTAGTTGCCACTCTATGTGGACTCCCAATAGCCTGCAATAGGTAGATCTTGTATGGGTGTCAGTGGCTGCAGAGGACTATGAATATAGTAAAGCACAGAAATGAGAAACAGTAGGTAATAAAGTAACTCACTTGATGATCATCTGGAGGTCCAGGTGCTGTCGGCGTGCTCCTACCGAAAGGTCTGTGAAAGAAGGGGTGTGATGACTCTCATTGGATGAGAGTGCCAATATGTCATGGCTGAAGAAAGGAATTATGGGTATTTATGTAAGTCGATGTGTTTGTATACTTTACTCTTTGATAAAGCCTGGGAGACCGCGCGAAACGCGTAAGAGTGCTTTTTGCTGCTTTTTTATGTGCCAATAAACTTTTGTACCTAGATTTTTGCATTTCTGGTCACACATTTTTCCAAAGCAGCTGCACCACCTTTCACGACCCTTCCTTTCTAAATAAATGTCCAACCTTTTTTGAACACATTTATTATATCTACAATCACAGTCTCCGTGGGTAATGAATTTCACATTTTAATTGCCCTTACTGTAAAGATCCCTTTCCTTTGTTGCTGGTGAAATCTCCTTTCCTCCAACCTTAAGGGATTTCTCGAGTCCCATGGGATGAAAAGTACTTTTGAAAGCTCCTTGTACTGTCCCCGAATATATTTGTATATAGTTATCATATCCCCTCTTAGACGCCTCTTTTCTAATGTAAAACATTCTAATTTAGCTAGCATCTCCTCATAAGTTAGATTGTCCAACCCCTTTATTAATTTGGTGGCTCTTCTCTGCACTCTCTCTCTCTCTCTCTCTAGTTCCAGAATGTCTTTTCTGAGGTGTGGCGCCCAAAATTGTACTCCATATTCAAGGTGTGGTCTTAGTAATGTTTTGTAAAGGGGCATAATTAAGTTTACTTCCCTTCCATCCATTGCCCGTTTAATGCAAGACAAGATCTTGTTTGCCTTTGCAGCTACTGCATGACTTTGGGCACTATTGCTAAGCCTGCTGTCTACAAGTACTCCTAAATTCTTCTCCATTAAGGATTCCCCCAATTCATCCCCATTTCATTTGTAAATTGCCAGTTTATTCTTGCATCCCAAATGCATAACCTTACATTTATCTGTATTAAACCTCATCTGCTATTTACCTGCCCGCGTTTCCAGTCTCTCCAAGTCCTTCTGGAGAGAAATTACATCCTGCTCTAATTCTACTACCTTACACAATTTAGTATTATCAGCAAAGATGGAGACTTTGCTCTCAATGCCAACCTCAAGGTCATTAATAAACAAGTTAAAAAGCAGGGGTCCCTGTACCGATCCCTGAGGAACTCCACTCATGACTTTAGCCCAACCTGAAAAAGTTCCATTTATGACAACATTCTGTTGCCTATCCTTCAACCAGTTTTCAATATAGGTGCATATATTATTACTGAGTCCAATTTGCTTTATTTTTTACACCAACCTCCTGTGTGGAACCGTTTCAAAATCCTTTGCAAAATCTAAGTAGACTGTATCAACTGCATTACCATGGTCTAAATTCCTACTTACCTCCTCAAAGAAACAAATAAGGTTAGTTTGGCATGATCTATCCTTCATAAATCATGCTGACTATTACTAATAATTTTGTTTTCCATTAGGTATTCCTGAATATTATCCTGTATTAAACCTTTAAGTAGTTTCCCCACTTTTGAAGTCAGGCTTACAGGTCTGTAATTCCCCGGTTGTGATCTAGCTCCCTTTTTAAATTCCGGCACCACATCTGCTTTACGCCAATCTTGTGTTACTGAGCCTGTGGAAATGGAGTCCTTGAATATTAAATGTAATGGTTTGGCTATTACTTACTGACTAGGAGAAAAACAGCCTCGGTGGGAGGAAAGTGGAGCACTGCGCAGGGCAAAAGTACAGGAACCAGCACACCATAGGTTAAAAATGACTTTATTGAGACACTAGGGGAGACACCCACAGTGGAGCAACCACCCATCTTGGCTCCACTGTGGGTTTCTCCCCTAGTGGCTCAATAAAGTCGTTTTTAACCTATGGTGTGCTGGTTCCTGTACTTTTGCCCTGCGCAGTGCTCCACTTTCCTCCCCAGAGGCTGTTTTTCTCCTGATCTTCTATCAAGTTGGATGCACGCTTTCACGGATCGCTTTCACTTCATACAAACAGTGAGTGTACTGGGTCTTGCCTGGTTGGTTACTGACTGTGTTACCTATATGTTCTGTGGCTTTATCTGAGTGTGGTTGGTTAATAGGGGACGCTCTACCATTGGTATTTGTGTCTCCCTAGTACCCTATAAATCCCACTCTGTGGTTTAAGCCTGTTAAATTTGGCGGTCACATGTCTATGAACTAAAGGTTGGGATGACACTTCATGTTAGTACTCCTATTTAATACATTGGAGCAGCTTTAAAAGGACTTATACACCCAGGATCAAGACAGCTATTATCCGTTATATAAGGGATTTATTGGATGTTATTTGCCATAAGCCTGTGTTTATTTCTGCTGCACCGTGGATGGACTCTATGTCCTTTTTTTCATATTACTGAACTTAACTCCTTGAGAACTCTTGGATGTATACCATAGGGGACAGGTGCCTTATTTACTTTATTTTTTTCCAGCCGTTTATGAACTTCTACCACAGATAAACAATTGTTCATTAATATGGAGGTTGTGGCTACCTCCTAATGCACTACTATTGAAATTGATTCTTCCCTGGTAAACAGAGGCAAATAATTTGTTTAATACCTCTGCTTTTTCTTTATCTCCAATAATCTGCCTGCCCATCTCACACTGAAAGGGTCCTATATTTTCTTCTCATTTTGTTATTAAGGTACTTAACAAACTTTTTAGGTTTGATCTTACTTTCTATTGCAATCCTTTTTTCATTATCCATTTTTGATAATTTGATTGCCCTTTTGCAATTTTTGTTACATTACTTATAATTCTGATACGATGTCTCCGCCCTTTCTGACTTAAAGAATCTAAACAACCTCATCTTCTTGTCCATTTCCTCCTCTACCTGTTTATTTAGCCACATTGGTTTTGACTTGTTTCTTTTATACTTATTACCCAAGGGTATACACTGATAAGTGTGCTTTTGTAACAATGTTTTAAAGACTGCCCATTTATCTTCTACATTTTTTCCCTGCAAAAACATCATCCCGAAGTTTTACTTGTAGATTAGACCACAGTTTTTTAAAATCTACTTTTCTAAAGTGTAAGGTCTTTGTTGAACCCAAGTAATCTGTTTTTTGATAATTTATTTCAAATGAGACCATGTTATGATCATTATTACCCAAATGTTCCAGGACTTGAATATTTGTTATTACTTCTACATTGTTTGATATTACCAGTATTGCCCCTCTCCTGGTTGGTTCCTCAATAATTTGGGTCATATAATTGTCTTTAAGCACCCCCAAAAACCTGTTTCCTTTTGTTGTAATGCTAACCTCATTGCTCCAGTCTATGTCTGGATAATTAAAATCACCCATTATGCAAACATGACCTAGTTTTGATGCATTTTCCATTTGCAAAAGTATTTTACAGATGCAGCGGCCATTATTGTAAGAAATCACATTTTATGTGCTCTGCTCTATTCCACGCGGCATGAACGCGGCCAATCGTCCCAGGCACACTTGTTTATCGCTGTTGCTTTGTTTGAATTTCATGGATTATGTGCAATTAAATGTAATGAAATGAATGAACTGTAATGTGTAATGTGTAAAAAGCCACAACACTAAAATGACATTTTATGCACTCGTGTTGTTAAGGCGGTACGGTTGGAAGCAATCCCACGCCATGACTAGGGTATTCCGATGTATACACTGCGTGATTTGTTAAAATATCGGATGCTGCATCTGTAGTTACCTCAATCTCACCGATATTTGCTTGATCCTTTCGAAAAAGGGAATAATCCTCTAAATGAACTGCCCATTCATGAGTTTCATCCCACCATGTTTCAGTAATGCGTATTATATTATACTGTTCCCTTGCAGCTATTAATTCAAGCTCCCCCATTTTATCTGTTAGGCTTCTTGCATTAGCAAGCATGCATTTCAGTTTTTTTTAGCCTGTACTATTAACTTATCTGCTCTTTCCTTTCTGCGCCAACTTGTTTTGTCTTCAATAGTTTTCAAGTATTATCTGTATGTACCATGGGTGTCTCACTGCTTGTCAAACTCGCACTTGCCCCCATTCTACCTCCATAACCCCTTCTTTCCTCTTCTATTCTATTTAGTTCATTATCTGTTTCATTCCCCTCCCCCTGCATCCTAGTTTAAACTCTCCTCCAACCTTTTTAACATTCTCCCCCTAGCTCATAAGACCCCTATTCATTGAGGTGCAATCCATCCCTAGAATGGCACCTCTCAGAAAAGGAGTCGCAGTGCTCTAAAAACCCAAAACCATCCTTCCTAAACTGCTTTCTTAGCCATGCATTAACCTCCCTAATCTCTGACTGTCTCCCTGCAGTAGCGCATGACAGAAAATACTACCTTGGAGATTCTTGCCTTAAGCTTTTGTCCTAGATCCCTGAAATATTTTTTTAGGACCCTCCATCTTTCTCTAACTTTGTCATTGGTGCCAACATGTTCCAAGACCCCCGGGGCAATTCCATCCCCCCCCCCCCCCCCCCAACAATCTGTCTACTCAATCCACAATATGCTGAACTCGAGCACCCGGGAGACAACAAACTGTTCGATTCATGCGGTGACGGCAACAGATTGCCCTATCTACCTTCCTAATAATGGAGTCCCCTACCACCACAATCTTTCTTGGAATCTGAGCATCCTGAGTCCCCCCTGTGCTGGAGGATCTATTCCCCTGGCTGCTAGAGGAATTAGTCTCCCCCAGTCTTGCAATTTCTGCCCTGACACTCCCAATATCTTCACTCGATATGGCAAATCTATTGGGATTGGTCAGCTCAGAAATGGCCTACCTCTCCCTATTGCCCCTGTTTCCCTTGTAACTGTTGCCCAGCTACCTATCTGCTCCTCACTAACAGCCCACCATCTGCACCACTAGTCGAAGCAAGGGTCTGCTCATTGAGCTCTTAACCCCTTTCAAGTTTGCCAATATCCCTCAAAATTGCAAGTTGCCTCTTAAGATCAGCAATCTCTGACTCTATAGAGACCACCTGCTCACACTTCTCACAGCGGTATGCTACTTGGAACAGCTGCTCCATGTGCACATACATGTGGCAAGATGTGCATTGAGTGGCATTTTCAATCCTGCTCATTATAGCACTATGAAGTTTATAAGTATTAACAATAAACTGTAATTCAATATGCTATACCTTGTTTAACCCCTTCCTTGTTCAAACTGCTTCTGGAGTTAACTGCACAGTTCAAAGAACCAGCACTTGAAATCAAATATTTCATTAAAGCTATTAATTACAGAGTAATGACTATTATTGGAGAGAGGGAGAAAGAGAGAAGGACGTAAGCAAAACGTTAAAAGAAAGACCTACAAATGTAATCTACCTTCATTTACACAATAATTTGTCTATTTTGACAGAATATAAACCACGTGGCCCTCATGAGATTTAATGTAATATTTAATAAAAAGTAGAACACACCCATCAAATTAGTAGAAAAAAGATGGGCCGTCATGATGCCATGTGTAGAGCTATTGTCCTGACAGGTTGTTTGGGTCCAACTTCTGATCCTTTTTGGTCTTACACCATACCCTATTCCTCATAAGGTGTCTTAGTGTTGTCAACCCAATAACACATTGTGTGCTCTGGGAAGTAAATGGAATCACTACCTGCAGTTTATAGAGTTTTATTCATTTTAAAATAAAGTATTTCAATTCAGTATGTATTTGCCACTTTGGCAGATGGCACAGAGAATATTTTTGTACCTGTACTGTTATATTATAGCCACATTTGTGCATAACCATCATATAGCACCAACATTAGTGCATATACCTGTAGTAGCTCCATCTCTCTGGTTTCCTTTATAAACAGACCACTTTATTTTCCTGGTTGATAGTTTAATGTTCCTTATGGAGCACACCTGAAATACCTGTGAGATATGCTAATAGCAAAATTAGCTACATGGGTGAGCAGTGAGCAGCTCAAAGGAATCTGCATCTGCTTTATTTGTTGTGCTTCATCTTATTTTTACTTGTGTTTGTGTGTGTGTGTGTCAGAAAACCTGTGTTTTTTTTAATCTTGCTGGGCCTCAATAGCACAGTCCCCATATTGTTTCTTATTATTCATCTTCTTATTCTTATCCGTTCAGTCGAGTATGACTCTCGGCCACTCTATGGATCAGTGTTCTCCATGTCTTTCGATCTCTCACAGCTTCTTTTAATTCTGCTATGTTCATTCCAGTATCTTTCTTGATGGTATCTAGCCAGTGAGTTCTTGGGAGGCCTCTTCCTCTTTTGCCACCGATCATTCCAAGCATGACGTCCTTCTCAAGCGACTTGCTTCGCATGATGTGACCAAAATAGGAGAGCTTTTGCCTTGTTATCTTGGCCTCCAGTGAGATTTTCAGTTTGATCTGTTCCAGAAATGCTTGGTTCATTATTCTGGCTGTCCATGGAATGCGTAGCAGACATCTCGAGCACCACAGTTCAAATGCATCGATCTTTCCTCTGTCTGCCTTTCTCAGAGTCCAGGTTTAGCAGCCATATGTTTCGCAGCCATATGTTGCTATTGGGTTCTTATTATTACATAGTATTAATTTGTGCTTGAATTCCTTTAAAGGATACAAGTAACAACATAGATATCCCTTGGAGGTAATGCTAGTACTTGACAGTGGTGCCCTGCTAGCCATCAGCTGGTTTAGCTCACACTACTAGAGCTGCAGCCTAGAAAAGCAATGGTTGTGGTTTCTACTACTGTTGGGTCTGATACCAGTCCAGTCATTAGGTTGGTGCCTTTGGCTTATCAATTATGCAGTTATATAGTTGGTATAAAATACTTTTGGAATTGAGGGATTGGACTCCTTAAATATGTTTTACATAGCCTTTAGCATATCTCAAATTGGGTACCTTGGGTTTGCTCCCTTTTCAGCACAGGCATATCTCTCTAATTTATATAGAGGGATGTTTGGGCAGATAGTTTCGCTCTCCCCCCTCCTCTGCAACAGATTTCATATTCAATATGAAATCCGTATTTGGAATCTTAAACATCCATCCAGATTGTATTCAATGACGAATTTGAATCCGCTCGGCTTTTTAGTACCCAATCCACAGATGGATTTTGGTGAGTGGACAGATTTGGTTTAAACAATCTGTGAAATTCCAGTAAATGGATTTTTACTGGTTTTCCCATTTGTAGTGCCGAGTGGGTATTATGATGCTCATTTCAGACCAGGAAGCAGACCTGCAGGGCTAAGGTAGGGGTATATATTGACTGATCGGAGCCAAGGTACAGAGTCATGTTAGAGTTAATGTAGTCCGATTGCAGGCAGAGGATCAATGATTTCAGTGGAAAAAATAAAATGTTGTATGTTAAAAACATCATGTGATAAGCCCTGATTTATGAGAGAAACTTTTATTTGTATTATAATACCATCTTTTAAGACTATCGTGACATATTGTATAATATATTTCAATGTTTCTTTCAATATTTTTCTCATACTAAATTATTGAGAATAAAGAGGCATTTGTCTTTTTCTATGACAATATCTGAAAGTTTAATGGCAAATTCATGTGTTTTTCCCTGAATTCTTTTATCTGGCCTAGGTGGACTTAATTATACATTTATTCTTGGCAAAGTATTGATTAAATGAATACATGCCTGTCATGTTAATACAATTTCTAGTTTCACAATTTTCTTTGCATTTTCACCTTTATAAAAAGGAAACAACTTGTTTACATTTGTATTGTACATTTGATGCTGCTCTTTGCATTGGCAGCCATCTGAGGGATTAAAGAAATATCACTGTGTTCTTGATGGAAGGTTACAGTGATTCTTATAGGTTAGCATTTGTCTGTGTATTTAAACGTTGCAAATCCCATAGGAGTGCTTTCAGTCATGGATAATGTTTGCTTACTCTTCCATCATTAATCATACTGCAGCACTGCTTATATTGTAGTTACATTTGCCTAATATGGACATAATGTCAAAGATAAGATGACCACAAAAGAAACATTTGCTACTACTTGAAAATATCAGGTGATTTTTACAAAACTCTACCAATGTCAGTTAATATTGCTGATGGTATTCACAAAGCCTACCTTAGATTTAATTAAGGTAAGTTGAGATAAGATTAATTTATGCAGTACAATAATTCATAGATGGTGACATTCTTCCTTGTGTTCAGCAAAAAGTGAGCATTTGCAGTAGGAAAAAAAGCAAATATTTGTAAATAAGATAATGTATGTAATACTGGTATTACACAAATAGGCAAGTATTGTGTTTTGCTTTGTAACATTCAAGACAACAAATATAGTAATAATTCAATTGATAAGTTGCTACTGCATTTGCTTTTTTCCTCATTTGTGCTCTTGCAAAAGGTAAGGACAATCAAGGAAAATGAAAGAAAGACATAAATCAAATCAATGTTCACAGTTCACCTGGTAATTTATTTTACTGGCAAACTATTTGTGATGCATTTTAATTTAACATACTTAAAGCTGGAAATGTGATATACTGTAGCACATTTACACTTGAAATTAATTGTGTACAATAAATATTGTCAACAATGTCACAAGGTCACTGATGACAAGAAAAGGATTTTGGTTTATAAAGCATGATATTTCATCCAAATTAGTATTTATTGCTTTCTTTGCATCTCTTTTTACATTTACTGTATACGTTTACTAATATGCACTGGTATTCGATAAATAAGTGAATATTATTAGCTATACAGTGGCGGCCGACCTGAGTCTAAATCGGCCAGATCCGTGGCTCTCAGATTATCTCGGTCAGGTATGTCTTTTTTTTTTTTTTGTCCGGAGTGAATTGTGTTTTTTTAGCGCTCGTGATATTAGCATTTTATTCTCGCTGTCTGCAATACTGCAATGCCGTGTAAAAAACTCAGGGGGGCGTTTGCGAGCTGTTGTCTTGGAAGTCTAATACCTTCGCGGTTCAACCTATGTCAGTACACAGTCTGTGTGTGCACGCGCAGTAATTGTAATTATGCATATTTAAAGTATACATGCATTTGCAGTGCTGTACTGTACAGTATGACTCATTTGAAAATTGTTGAAATGCATAGGCGTGTACAGTACTGTAACAGTGTCATATTTCGGCATATACAGTGCTCTCCCCTCGCTCAGGATAATTAACTGCACTGCAGGGTATTTCAACTTCTTATCTTCTCTACAATGCAGTACATCTCTCCCACACCATTTCTTTGAACGTGTGTCTGGTTTCAATCACATTCCTGCTTCACAGCAGGTGATTACTGCGCATGCGCCTGTAACTTCGCCCACCACTGCTTGCTTGAGTGAGTGACCAAAAAAAACAAAACATTTTTTTATTCTAATTTTTTTTTTTTTCTCCACAAGCCTGAAAAAACCATCTTGATACTGTATTACAATATTCAATCTGTGCTGTAGCTTTTGACTGTGACCCTGTGTGTTTGACTGCACATGGTTGATTTGTGTGCTTTTTACGTACTGTATTTGGGGGTGTAGGGATCATATTATTATGATGAACTGCCTTTTGAAATTAAAGTATGTCATTATCTTTGAACTTCATGCAGCTGTACCCTGTAGCCCCCTCCCCCATGGACACACACAAGGCTCGCTCAAGGATTTGAAACTCCACAGAGTCATTCATTTTCTGAAGCTTGACATTGTGTTCTTAATCCGTCCATAGCCGAGCATCAATCACCTCACTGTGCCTGCATGTAATCCTCTTTGAGATGGGAGCTAGCTGATTACTGCGCATGACTCACCAAACCTCCCTCCACAGCGTCATTAATTTTCTGAAGCTTGACATTGTGTTCTTAATCAGTCCATAGCCGAGCGTCAGCCACCTCACTGCGCCTGTGTGTAATCCTCTTTGAGATGTGAGCTAGCTGATTACTGCGCATGACTCACCCAACCCCCGCCCCCCCCAATCCTTTGAGGCTTTGTTTACGGTAACGCTTTGGAAAATCCCTTCTCGAATTTGATATGTAAATCTGATTTGCACAGCATTGTGAGAATTGAGAGTTAAAAAAAACATTAACTGATTCATGTTGTTTTGTCATTCATTCTTTTTCTTTGGTGTACTGTAGGTGTGTGGGGGGGGTTGTCAATGATTATGATTAGCAGGAATGTAAATAAATATTTATTTTACCAGGAACAAAAAAATTAAATATAAAACGCTTGCCATTGTGTTTTTAATCAGTCCCTAGCAGAGCATCACCTCTCTATGCGCCTGCATGTTTGAGTGAGTGACCAAAAAAAAAATTATTATAATTTTTTAATTGCCATTTTCTCCACAAGCCTGCAAAAACAATCTTGATATTACGATATTCAATCTGTGCTGTAAGCTTTTGAATGCACATGGTTGATTTGTGTGCTTTTTATGTACTGTATTTGGGGGTGTAGGGATCAAATTATTATGATGAACTGCCTTTTGAAATTACTGTACTGTATGTAATTTCTTTGAATTGCTGCACAGCTAATCCTTCATGCATCCCCCTCCCCCACGCACAAACACAAGGCTCGCTCAAGGTTTTGAAACTTATATCGACAGACACCCCCACAGAGTCATTAATTTTCTGAAGCTAGTCATTGTGTTTTTAGTCCGTCCCTAGCCGAGCTAAAAAGCCTCACTGCGCCTGCGTGTAATTCTCTTTGAGATGGGAGCTGGCTGATTACTTCGCATGACTCACCCAACCCCCCCCCCCCCCCACAGAGTCATTCATTTTCTGAATCTAGTCATTGTGTTTTTAATCTGTCCCTAGCCGAGCTAAAAAGCCTCACTGCACCTGCGTGTAATCCTCTTTGAGATGGGAGCTAGCTGCTGATTACTGCGCATGACTCACCCAACCCCCCCCAACCCTTTGAGGCTTTGTTTACGGTAACGCTTTGGAAAATCCCTTCTCGAATTGAAAATGTAAATCTGATTTGCACAGCATTGTGAGAATTGAGAGTTAAAAAAAACATTAACTGATTCATGTTGTTTTGTCATTCATTCTTTTTCTTTGGTGTACTGTAGGTGTGTGTGTGTGTGTGGGGGGGTTGTTGTCAATGATTATGATTAGCAGGAATGTAAATAAATATTTATTTTATTTTATCAGGAACCAAAAAATTCAAATATAAAAATAATCATGAATAATACATAATGCAGTCTTTATTAAGTTCTTCTGGCAGATTGAAATTGGATAAACATTTATAAAACATTTATAAAACATGGATAAACATGAATAATGCACATTTATAATAATATTATTTAATAATATATAATGTATAATATATATATATAGTAATATAATGTTTTCCGTCTTTATCTTCTTCCTCATTCTGTGTACAGTACAGTAGTTCATTGAGAGAGGAGAGGTTTTGTGTACATCATTACTGCTGTTTATTTACTGTACACTTGACTGTACAAACAGATTAGACTGTACACAACGCTCCACTCTCCCCCAGTCCATCCTTTTTTCCTGAAAAGACAAGAAAACAAAAAATTAGTGCAGTTATTAGCGTATTGTATTATGGCATTGTATGATGTGTAGTACTACAGTAGATGGCTGGTGCTGCTTTCTCTGGAAAGAAAAACATTGAGCAGTTAGGTGCATACTGTATTATGGCACTATGTACTGTATAGCTACTCCACATTGGACTACAGTTAAATACTATGTAACCAGATGGCTGGTGATGCTCTCTCTGGAAAGAAAAAAATTGAGCAGCTATTGTACTGTAGGTGCATACAGTATTATGGCATTGTGTATGCAGTTACAGTAGTACTGTCAAACTAGTCTATACTGGAACTACTGTATACTCTGACTACTGTTAAATACTATGTAATCAGATGGCTGGTGCTGCTCTCTCTGGAAAGAAAAAAATTGAGCAGTTACAGTACTGTAGGTGCATACTGTATTATGGCATTATGGCATTGTGTATGCAGTTAGTACTGTCAAACTAATCTATACTGGAACTACTGTATACTCTGACTATTAGGAAAGAAAAAATCTGTGCCATACTTACCTGTATCGTACTGTACTTACAATACTACAGTACAGTACTACTCTCCTGATACTTGCCCATTACGCGCGATCACAATGGGCAACACAGTCGCAATATGGTCAATATATTTATTGCAGCGTTCCACGGTGAGTACATCGTTCCAAAAACTCAGTATGCCTTTCGCCAACTAACCCTTTTTGGAGGGTTTCCTCACTTTCCGGATATGGTCCTTCAGCTGATGCCAGACCATTTCGATCGGATTGAAGTCTGGCGATCTGTCATTGGAAAAAAAGGACAATTAGTTTAAGAGATACAGTACACAGTAAAAACAGTGGGAAAAATATGAGACACGGTTACCGCACTTACTCCGCTGGCGTCTTCACCCAGTTGATACCGCGCTCAAGGATATGCGCTGTTGACGTGGTGTGCTTCGGATCGTTGTCCTGGTAGAAACGGTGACCATCCGGGAACTCGCGTGTGATGTATTCCACTATCTCAGGCACAATTTTGTCTTGGAAGAAAGCTTTATTCATGATTCCTATAACAAGAAAAGAAAAGTGCTCAAAAAACTGCACACTAGTACAGTACAGTGCATAAGGCTACACTAGTACAGTACAGTGCATAAGGCTACATTATATTTTATATATTTTACCTTCAAAGATGACAATGCATCCTGGTCCACGCCTAGAGATGGCACCCCACACATGCATCTTCACGGGTGTTTTGGCCGCGGCTTCATAGATATGCAACCTTTTTTTTGGAATGCAAAGGTGGCAAATATCTCCAGCGATACAGTAGACTCGTCAGTGAAGATGCAATCCTGGAAAGTTTCCCCACTGTCGATCCATGCCTGGGCCTGGACCACTCTTTTGATTTTGTTTACGTCCCTTATCATGGGGTACGCTCTGTAATGACAAGGAATAAATAATTTTAGCGGTACAGCACAGTTTCCTAAACAACACTTTTACCTCCTGTACTATCCAGTACTAACCTCACACGTGGATAGAATAAAGTGCGCAACTAAAAAACCTCTAATAGTGATAAACAGTGATCAAAAAGAATTCTGTAATAACAAATACCCTTCTAGTTTAAACTAAATAGTTAAACCACATAGTACCACAGTGTGATATACAAAAATGTATACATAACCGTGAAGTGTGGTAAATAAAGGCGTCTGCAGCTATAAACCAGGGGGTGGCTCGGCACCCCCCTAAGCACTAAGGAAACGGAAACAAAAAACAGCACAAAACGCAAATAGTGAAATAAGTAAAATATTATTATATATTAAAAATAGGGATAAATATTCTGCGTACATCAAGAAGCTAGAACATAAACATTGAGTGTACACAGCACACGAGTTACCACTCGGCAGGTGAGGATTCAGGAGTCAGGAACTGGTTTCTCTGGCAAACGTCTCGGGTAACAGCTGTGGGATTCTTCCTTCACAGGACACACCCGGACATGGAATTGCAGGCGCCTTGTAGAAACTTTCCCTGGTCATGTGGAACACATTTCCTGTTCACATGACCAGAGGGAAAGTTTCTACAGAGGCTGCAATTCCGTGTCCGGGTGCCCATGTGAAGAAAATCCCACAGCTGTTACCCGAGACATTTGCCAATAAACCAGTTCCTGACTCCTGAATCCTCACATGCCAGTGGTAACTCGTGTGCTGTGCACACTCAATGTTTATGTGTCTGGCTTCTTGATGTACGCAGAATATTTATCCCATTTTTATATATAATAATATTTTACTTATTTCACTATTTGCGTTCTGCGCTGTTTTTTGTTTCCATTAACCTCACACGTCCATATTTCCATCCAATTCTGCGTCTCATCTTCTTTATGCTGGTCTCGGATACAGTGAGATTGTGATTTTCCTGCAGAGTGTATTTGACCCTTAATGCACTCTTCTCATCATTCTCCTCACTTATTTTGTCCACCAGAAGAGTTGTCTCCCTACAATGTAAAGAAAAACAATCCGGTAAGTTACAGTGCAGTAGGCCACAAGCACAGCACATCATTTGGTGTAAAAATAGTATACAATGAGATATTGTTCTATAAATATGCAGCGATATAAAAAATATATATACTGTTGTAATATAAATATACCGAAATAACTGAAATATTAGATACAGTAGATTTACTGCACAGTTCACTATTACAGTACACTAGTAGATCTACAGTACAATATTTTTTATATAAAAAAAAAATTAAGTTATATAAATATACTTACGCGTTAGTTACCCTTGGTGCCCTTTTGCGTTCTCTGGTTTTTCCGTGTGCATGATAGTTCACGGTGGTTGCTGGCACAACGATGCCTGAAGTAGCTAACCAGCATTGGATAGCAGCAATTCGGTGTCCGCTCGTGCACATCTCTTTAATTCGCATGCTGAGCTCCTTGGAAATCTTTTCAACTGGCATTGCTGCGAGTTGAAAGAAATACAAACACAAGAATGTATATTCGATGTTTAGTCGATGTGTATTCAATGTGCAGTGAATCCACAAAATGGATGGTGTATTTATACGTTAATGACTCACATTTGAGTACGCACACTTTCAACACCTGTACCTTGTCGCCATGCATAAAAGGTTACACACTTTGCGTAGCCCACCACTCGATGATCTTTATCTGAACTTGCCCTTGTCCAGATACTGCATTGTGCCATCTGCTTCCATGGAGCAACTCCGATTCTACGGACGCAGGAACCAACTTGCCTCTGCCGTGCCTGTCATGCAGAAAAAGCGAAAGGCGGCAGCCGTATCCACGCCAAGGCCAAAGCGACAGGCTAAGGCCAATAAAGAAAACCTTCTGCTGACCCCAAAGGCTAATGGTTTTAATAGACGTCAGTCTTATTATGTCAAGAAGAAATACGGTGATGTACACTCCACGCAAAACAAATGGCAGCCAACCCATCGAACCCGCAGACCACTTCCTCCCATATGCTTCGACGACTCTGCCGCCGCTGTCCCGGAAATCTTCAGCCCGTCTTCTCCACTTCTTGTCCTCGACGCTGCTGCTGCCCTCTCGGAAACCCACAGGTCATCTTCGCCAGTTCTATTTGACGCCGCTGCCGCTGGTGCCTCTGAAATCCACGGGTCACTTTTTCCTTTGCGCTTAGACGACTCTGCCGCTTCTCACCCAGAAATCCAGAGGTCACTTTCTCCATCACTCTTCGACGACGCTGCTGCTTCTCCTCTCCTGGATATCCACAGATCACCTCCTCCACCCTTCTTCAACGATGCTGCCGCTTCTCTCCATGGAACCCCTATCTCATTCTCCATAGCACCCATCCACCCAAATGTCCATGGCACGCCATGCACAAGAAGAAGCTCGTTAGACCGGATGCTGAATGGGATAAGTGTGGATATCCCCGAGAACTCTATTTTGCTGGCAAAGATAGATCTGCTTCTGGAGACCATGCTAACTATGGAACAACGGAGGCTAAATATGGATCATTGGATGGATCGACGGATGGAGAAGATAGAGGCTGACAGAGCGGGGATACATCATTTGCTCGGTGTTCATGCCCCTGTTTAACCGACGCCGGACCAGGAGGGTGGCATGGATTTGATGAATGGGAGCATCGATCACCTTCCATCACCAAGCGCAGCCCCTACCCAAGAAGATTTTGTGTACATGTATGCCATTGAGGAGGACATGACAACCCCGTCAAGACCATGCCAGGAGACAACACGGCAACCTAGACAGGAGGAAAGCTTCCTCCCAGACAATCTACACTCGCCCGCCGCCACAAGCACACCCACTCACAGAAGACCTGCACTCGCTCGCATCGATACGGTGCCAGACATCAGCCTGCGCGATATGCCACCGGCACTCAGGGAGAAGTATAGGCTGATGAGTGCTGGTGCACCCCACAAGTATGCCTTGTTTCTTTTTAAGCACCATGTGCCTTACTTGTTGTACTGTGACTGGGCCTTCAAAGTGAACTATGAAGGAAATTGCCTAAAAAAGGCGCTTCCAGACAATTTAAGATAGAACATTCTGGATGAATTGCGGCACTTTTTTTCAATTACAGATCCTGTAATGAAAGGCGTTCGAGACTGCATTAATGGCGTTTTGCGCCATGCAAGGCATCGGCCATGGAAGGACAATCTGGTGGGGTATGCATTTGAGTGAGTGTTCAACTGTTGAAAATGTTTTGTAAATGTTTTGTTCCAGTCCCCGAGGGCCGCAAACAGGCCCGGTTTTCAAAGGTTACCCTGAAAACCGGGCCTGTTTGCATCACTTGAGGACTGTAGTGGTGCAGGCCTGACTTACTGTTCTGCACACCCTCCCACTGTAAATGTTTTGACTTGCTGTTCTTTAACAAAGGAGATGTTGCGTTTTGTATATTTTCTGAATAAAGAATTTTTTTTAATCACAGGTAGGACCATACTGTTGTGTTGAACTGTACTGAACATGTTTTGACCTGCTGTACTTAAATAAAGGAGATGTTGTGTGTTTTAACGTGTATTAATAAAAAAAGTTTGTATTTACTGTACACAAGACCTGCACAATTCCAGTCCCCGAGGGCCGCAAAAAGGCCCGGTTCCCAAAGGTCACCCTGAAAACCGGGCCTGTTTGCATCACTCGAGGACTGTAGTGGTGCAGGCCCGACTGACTGTTCTGCACACCATCTCACTGTAAATGTTTTGACTTGCTGTTCTTTAATAAAGGAGATGTTGTGTTTTGTATATTTTATGAATAAAGATTTTTTTTTATCACAGGTAAGACCATACTGTTGTGACTGTAAACCATACTGACTGACTGTAAATGTTTTTACTTTCTGTAAATAAATGTTTTCAGTAGCTGTAAACCATACACCTGTTGATGTTTTGAATTGCTGTGCACTTAAAATGTTTTTACATTGTACAGTATTTGTAAATAAATGTTTTTGTACTTACTCCACCAATAAAAGAACATGTTGATTTGTTTTAAATTGTTCCATTGGCTCCTTTGATACTGTACAAGAGTATTAAAATAAATAGAAGACACATACTGTACTGTACAGTACTGTTTGTACTGTACAGTACTGTTTGTACTGGTACTGTATAGAAGACACATACTGTCTGTACTGTAATACATGTAGAATAAATGCATACTTTTTTTTTTTTCGGGTTTATAAACTGTATATAAAAAAATATTGTATACTGTACAGTCGTAAAACATCAGCATACTGTTTCAGGTATTCTATCCTAATCAATAACAACGGCCACTAAACTGTAGACTCTGGTACGTGGTTTTTTAAATCCGATTCAGCAATGTGCAGGCATTGTTACAAAAAGCGATATTACTGTATCCATCGAAATCCCTCCATTAGCCGTTTTCTTTTCTGAGGAAAAACAAAAAGAAAAGTTTTACTGTAATGGTCACACCCCTAAAGAAGTTCCCAGTCAGTCTCACCAATAATTTTCTCGGGGGGCGTCTCCTGTTCACATGCGCCCACCGTCGATGTAATGACACGCATATGCATTTCAAGAAGGTTCCAATGCGCATGTGCCTAGCGTTCCACCGATTGTCCAGTATCTGCAGTACAGTACTGTAGAAGCCGCTCAGCCAATGATATTGCTTACAGGAGAATCGCTTGACTTTTGAATCGCACCGATATTGATATTTTCAAAATAAATAAATACGGCAACATTACTCACCATAGAATTTCCCAATGAGCTGGCGCCAGTGCAGGGCAACTGCCAGTCCAGTATTCTTGATCAGACACGTTGACAGTTGGCAGCGGGACTACTACACCTGTATTCAGCTGATGAGGCTGGAAATCGCTTAGGTACATGCACGCTTGATTGAAACTGCACGCGAAATCCGGCTCAGGCTGCAGGTATCCATGCGTGGACACACAGCAAGTGTTGTCACTGACGGTGGGACCGTTATTGGAAGCCGGTGCTGGTGCTGGTGCTGGCGCATTGCTTGCCAGCGACTGTCGTTTCTTAGTTGGTTTTAACACGACCTTTTGCCTTTTGCCGTCTGCATGATCATAGATACAGGAAAAAGACGGTGATACACACCAATACCCACCAATAAATTCAGGATCAATACGATAAAAACATGGATCGCTACATAACCTTTTCCTTATTGCACGCTTCCACACAGGAGGAGCTGGCGAAAATTTGTAAAAGTCATAGTTTTCGATAAAATACTGATAAATTTGAACAACTGTTGCCATCTTATCATCTGTTGCATTAATCGTGGCCCATATCAAATACGCGTAACTTCTGTCGGGTTTTTGGAAAACGGGCTGCACTTGAACACTCATGGTGGCGGGTCTCTGGAGAATAACAGAAACTGCTCTTTGTCTTTCTTTAATATGAAAAGCCTAAATTGATACATTATTGTAACCTCTTCCTTCAGTCTCAAGGCCAATTTACAATAGCACACTGTGGTATCTTTTTTAAATGAAACACCTGCAAGTCGACACATTACTGAAGCGCATGCGCATTACAATTCATGAATATCTGCCATCTGGCGGACACGCGAAGAATTTCAACCTATTAAATCCGAACCATTCTCAATAAACGCATGGACCGCGCATCAACCGCGCATGACCCGTGCTTGACCCGCGGCTGAGAACGCAACACGAATGCGGCATGCACCCCGTGAAGTGCGTCGCTTTCGAGAAAAAATCCAGGAAAAATGCGGTGATGCTTTAGAATAAAATGGGCCACAGCAGTAGAACTAGAGGTTTGTCAATGTCTTCAAATGAGCTTTGCTAGTTTTTGTAAAAAAAAATTAAAGGGGGCAAATTTTGCATAGTTCGCAATCCTTTTAATCTATTTTCAGTTATTTTGACTAATGCATTTTATGGGTCAATGTACAGTAACAAGCTCTAAATCAGTTTTTCTGAGTTTCATTCTGAGTGTCATTCAGCACTATCTTCAATAAAATAATTGCCCAAAGTCTCCCTGTTGCACAATTGATGCTAAAATGTCACATTAATTATTATGCAAATACAAAATCATATTGCTGTCAAATATTGCTTCAATAAAATGGCAACTTTTTCAATATTGCAACTGAACATTAATCAATAGCCCAGTACTTTGGGGTCTGTGTACTCAACTTATAGCACTTGTTCCTTTGGAACTACATAGTATTATGTATGTATATCTTTGTTTAAATAGTGCCATCAATGCACACAGTAGTAATACACATGACAATCATATAAATACCAAATAATACAAATAACAGATCATGGTAATAAGTGCTTCAGACATAAAAGTAACATTTAAGGAAAGGGAGACCGTGCTCTGAAGAGCTTACAATCTAATTGGTAGGAGGAACATACAGATACAGTAGGAGGTCATACTGCTAAGTGCGTCTGCAAGGGTCAAAAGTTTATGTAGCAGGTGTATTGTGTTAGCCACGGAACTACTCATATGCTTCATTAAGCAGGTGTCTTTTAAGGTGGGTCGTAATGGTGGATAGAGAGGATGCTAGTCGGGTATTGAGGGGAAGGGCATTCCAGAGGTGTGTGGCAGTCAGTGAGAAAGTTTTAAGGCAGGAGAGGGCTTTGGATACAAAGGGGGTAGAGAGAAGACATCCTTGAGCGGAACGCAAGAGTCGGGATGGTGCATAGTGAGACATTAGAGCTGAGATGTAGGGATGTGTGGAAGAGTGTAAAGCTTTAAAAGTGAGGAGGAGAATTGAATGTGTGATACGGGATTTGATAGGAAGCCAGGAGAGGGATTTCAGCAGGGGAGGCATGGTGAGAGGCAGGAAGTCCGGACAGGAGGAGGTTACAGTAATTGAGATGGGAGAGAATGAGGGCCTGTGTCAGAGTTTTAGCAGTCGAGCAACAGAGGAAAGGGCGTATTTTTGTGATATTGTGGAGGAAATATCAAATTACAAATTATGACAATTTACTGTTCTTCGATGAGACCTTCACTTGACCATGGTATTTTCTTTTGCTTTAGGTTTCCCTCTAAAAATAGTTGGGTTTTGGCTCTGTTTTTTGTATATTGCAGGCATAAGCTTATAGAGCTCCATGTTAAAAAGGATTTTAAGCAAAAGGTGTATGCTCATTTACATGTCATTTCCTAGAATGCCTAGCTGCAGTGGAAGCACTATATTCTAAAAGATAATGGCGAAATGTAGGATTCGAGACCTGTCTGAGATATGTGAATATGCTCACAAGTGATATTTTTATTTGCTGTATTCTGTACGGTGGAGGGTTTTTGGTCACTTTTAACCACCGTAACTGATCTAAGGCTCTGTTTTTGTATTATATTCATTCAATATAGTTTAATCACCTGTATATCTTCTTATTATTTATGAAGAGTATTTATAAATATGAATCAAATATTAAAGACTACTCCAAAGGGGTTTTCTTTTGTAACAAATCATAAAATGGTATCACCCTCTCGAATTACAGTCTAGCATCCTTGAGGTAAGAGCATGTTTAACAGTAGAGATACATGCAAGCATCCCCAATAGAAAATGTCAAAACCAACACCATCTATGCACTATCGATCCCAGGCGGCTGTGTTCTGATATGTTTAATGCTTTTAACTTTCTGAAACCATGTGTGTACTACTTTTATGCTTTTATTGATAAACTTTTATATCACGCTGCACTACAGTATTGAGTTCTTTCTACCTAATTTACGAAGATTACCTCATCTTAAAAACTACAACAGGTACAGGAATATACACCATTGCCACACACTTAGGACATGTCTAAAAGAATGGGGAATATGTGAGTATATCCCCTGCAGGTTCTCCATCTGAGTCCTCCAATTGTCACAGACGTATTTTCCCCATTGTGTGTTCTTCTATTTTTTCCTATATATACACCTGCCCTCCCCACTACTCGGATAAGGGATAGAAAGAGAAGAAAAGATAAGCTTAGAAGCTTCCAACCTGTGTAATTGAAGAAAGGGAGTCAAGAGTAGATAAATGAGAATTAGGTAGAAGCAAAGAGGAGGGAGAAGGCACAGAAGGAATGTCCTTGTGAATAGCATCCACCTTGCCTTTAAATTAGTTGGCAAAGGCTTGATCAGAAGTGAGCAAAAGATGGGAAGTGGGAGAAGGATGGAGGAGGGAGTCAAATACAGAGAAAAGACATTGTGGATTGGATTTGTCAGTGTTGATGAGTAAGGAAAAGTAGTGTTGTTTGGCCTTAGAGTTAAAACAGGACAGGAGAAATGTATACTGTAGAAAATAAGCCAGTGTGTTAGATTTCCTACATAAGCCTTCCTACATAAACTTGTGAGTGCAAGTGCAAAGAGAGCATTTTTGTTAATTGAGCCAAAGTTGTGGATTAGAGAGATAGATGTGCCAGAGCTGAGGTGGGGGATGGGGGTGGAATATAGATCAAGCGAGGAGCAGAGTATAGAGTTGTAAGAGTTGACTAGATTGTCAGATTCAGAGTAAGGGGAGAGAGAAGAGAGGTTAGCATTTAGGGAAGATGTCAGAGCAGAGAGTTCAAAGGATCAAAAGTCTTGAGATTTATAAAATGTCTATAAATAAATCCAAAAAGGTAAAAGTGTCTCGCAATTATAAAAACATTTAATGGAGACATCATAGTGATTGTAAAGGTTAACTATTTTGGGTGATTGAGTATGTGCCTGTTGCATGCAGAGAGGTGATAGAGATAATCAATAACAACAAAGAGAAAAGTTCTGGATATCCCAACCTCATGTGGTTTAAATGATATGATAGAGGTTATGACCATTTAGAAGTAACTGTAAATATATTTGAAAACCTTTTTAAGCAAATTGTCCTGTCCTCTTTTAATTTTGTAAACTTATAATGTAATGTATGAATATATATATTTCTACTGGAATTCTAATAGGAATGTTTATATTGTCAAAGAGATGCACTGATTATCCATATGTCTGAATTGTTCTTACAGTATAAAGGGAATTCATCTATATTTGTTTTTATAAAAGATTTGCATATACATTATACGTATTTTCTATTTGGAGATGACCTCTTTATATATACATCCCGATGAAAAATGTTGATGTATTTTTATGTACTTACATTTGTTACTAGTGATGTTCCATAACTCTGTAGATGATATATGTTATCTTTATATGCAAATCACATTCTTTAGGTGGGGAATTTGCATGTGGATTTTTCATGTGCATGTCCCTTGCCTATTGAATTTTGAATTTATTACAAATTGATAACATTCAACAATATTTAAAACTCTCAATTTTTGAGTTTTCATGTTTTTACTTGGTTGTAAATTTTTTTTTATTACATTTTGTTTAATACGTTCAATTTATATATATATATAAATAAATATTTCTTGTTCCACATGCCACCGGTATGTTCTCTTCTGAGAACTTTGTCCGGCCTGACCATGAGTTACTCCAAATCCTCTGGAACTCAAAATGGCATGAAATCCCAGCCGCGTCCGCTACGTTCAATTTTGAGAACTTGGCAGCAGAAACTGCACTTAGGGCCTCATGCAGTAAGCGTCGATTAAGTGAAATCGGCAAGTTTACCGATTAGTCATGTTAATGGCGATTTTTCCTCTCCGTATGCAGTAAGTGCCGAATACATTCAAAATCAACCCGAAAACAAATCCGCCTACTCTCACGATGATTATCCGATCACACACAGGTGTATCGGCGTGCGTGGCGGGGTGCTGATAGGTTGCCCAATCACAAATCTTGCTGAATCAGGCGAAACAAGCATGTATTGGATTGCGCGCCATATTTAAATGCAACGTGTACTGCTAATCATTCTCTGTGTTGTTGGGAGTGAGAGAGAGAGAGACGCACAGAGCTGGCTGATTGAACATTTGCATATTGACGGAGAGACTTGTTGTGTATTGGGTGAGCTTTGTCCATTGTTGTTTTGTTTACATCTTTGTCTTGTTTTATATGTGGAAGTGTTTCGTGTGATTGGCTGTACATTAGTTGTCTGTTTTTTGTGAGTGCTGGAAGTATGCCCGCAAAGCGTGGGAAGAGTGATGCTGGTGGGAGTGGGAGTGCTACTCGTGCGAGTACGCATCGGAGTGAACGTACTGTTCAGGGGAGTGATGTTGCTGGTGCACCGAGTGGTGTTGCTGGGAGTGGGAGTGCTGTTGCTGGGAGTGGGAGTGTTGTTGCTGGGAGTGGGAGTGCTGTTGCTGGGAGTGGGAGTGCTGTTGCTGTGAGTGGGAGTGTTGTTGCTAGGAGTGGGAGTGCTGTTGCTGGGAGTGGGAGTGCTGTTGCTAGGAGTGGGAGTGCTGGTGCTAGGAGTGGGAGTGCTGGTGCT
>WSYH01003903.1:0-12038 GCA_036426205.1 Ascaphus truei
GAGAGGCCGCACTCAGAGGGAAGTGTGCAAAGAATTGTATTGTAACAGACACAAAAATCTGACGTTTCCATCCCACAGAGGGGTCTTCCCACGTCGGATATATATCTTGACAAACTAGGGAAACCCAATCACCCCCCACAAATCACTCGCCCCTACATAAAAACTCCCGCACGCCCCCCTCACGAATCCGACCTGCGGTTTCCTTCCATCTAGTGAGTGGGCATTGCACTCACAAGAGCTAAGGTATTTGTAGGGCAATTAATTCTGATTATATATTTATTCAATATATTGTTTTAATAAATGATCTCTATTTTATGTCATATCACCGTTTACTACATATTTGAGGCTTCTGTGTTATATGTTTTTGTTGTTTGTGATTGTATTGTTCAAATTGTCTAGTCAGACTGTGCTCAATCAACGAGGACGTTTACAAACAGTATTATACTATGTTTGCTTTCTCTTCTTGTTTTTCATGCATATGAATATCCCCACCATCGGATGACCTGAAGCATCAGGGTTCATATAGCGGCACATGGCTGTATATCCATTTATTGTATCTAAGTCTATGCAGTAGGACTGTGTTCACTGGCGCCTTATCCATTGTTTGAGAGATATATATCGATATATACATATACATACACACACACACACACACACACACACACAGTGGTCTACAAATACAGTCACCTACAGACCCGTGGCGACTGGATTTGACCCCGTGGCGACCTCCACATGGCCGCCCAAGCAGGGCAGGATTTGGGGCGGGACTAGGTGGCGAGTAGATTTTTTGGTTTGGCGAGTAGATTTTTGGGCGATTTGTCGACCACTGCACATACACGTGTGTGTGTGTGTGTGTGTGTGTGTGTGTGTATATATATAGCGCCAAAAGTGTACTCAGCGCTTCACAAAGAATACAGTACAGGGAAATATAAGTGCAGCAAAATCAGACAATCGGAAAGGAATATGTGTGTGTGTGTGTGTGTGTATACACACACACATATGTATATGTGCCGAGTTGGGAGAAGTGTAGACTTTCAGCTTTAATTCAAGGGGTTGAACAAAAATATTGTATGAAACGTTT
The DNA here is from genome assembly GCA_036426205.1 of Ascaphus truei. NCBI lineage: Eukaryota > Metazoa > Chordata > Amphibia > Anura > Ascaphidae > Ascaphus > Ascaphus truei. Next base: position 1,082 of record WSYH01003903.1, read on the forward strand.
AGGAATTGCAACCATTTTCATACACAGTCCCCTTATTTCAGGGGCTCAAATGTAATTGGACAAATTAACACAATCATAAATAAAATGTTAATTTTTAATACTTTGTCGAGAATCCTTTGCAGGCAATGACTGAAGTCTGGAACGCATGGACATCACCAAACGCTGGGTTTCCTCCTTTGTGATGCTTTGCCAGGCCTTTACTGCAGCTGTCTTCAGTTGTTGTTTGTTCGTGAGTCTTTCTGCATTAAGTTTTGTCTTCAGCAAGTGAAATGCATGCTCGATCGGGTTGAGATCAGGTGATTGACTCGGCCATTGCAGAATATTTCACTTCTTTGCCTTAAAAACATCCTGGGTTTCTTTCGCAGTATGTTTTGGGTCATTGTCCATCTGTAAAGTGAAGCGCCGTCCAATCAACTTCACTGAATTTGGCTGAATCTGAGCAGACAATATATCCCTATACACTTCAGAATTCATCCGGCTGCTTCTGTCTTCGTTCACATCATCAAAAACCACTAGTGACCCAGTGCCATTGTAAACCATGCATGCCCATGCCATCACTGCCTCCACCGTGTTTTTCAGATGATGTGGTACACAGCAACTCTCTTTTTTAGATGTCCTCATTACACAGACTAATGGGGAGTTACATACTGATCTTTTTAGAAAGGATACATACAGAAATGCCATTTTAAGGGCAGATAACCATCATCCTCCTTCTCTTATTGATGCATTACCTTTTTCACAGAAAGTCCGGGTCTGCAAAATCACGAGCAGGAAGGATAATATTGAACCAGCTATTGGAGAACTACGTAGTAGATTCCTGGCTAGGGGATATCCTCCTGCTGTGTTAGACCGGGCACTGGATAAAGAGGTAAGTGCTACCAAAAATAAGAAGGAGGACAGGCTTGTATTTACCACTACGTACAGTCATAAGCGAAGCAGAGGAAAAGACCTCCCAGCCCGACGCTACAAGCCTGGTAGATAGCGTGTATCACGCGCAGGCTGTATTAACCCCCAGCACATCGGAGACCAACCATGTAGGAATAAGCACTGTAGCTGTGATGAATCCTTGATCACATTGAACGGGAAAACACTGGACACGATGGGCCCTTGGTCCCTCTAAGGATTCATTTTGCTGGGGGTTAATACAGCATGCGCGTGATACACGCTATCTACCAGGATTGTAACATTGGGCTGGGAGGTCTTTTCCTCTGCTTCGCATATTGCTGGTTTGGCCACGGCTGCTCAGCCTGGAATTAAGACTTTCATTATTGACATTATAAGAAGAGGCTTATACCCCGTGAATATGTATGTAATCACTTAATTGGTGATTTGAGAACTGGAGTGCTATCGTTATTTTTTTTTCTAACCATTTATTTATTTATTTTTTGTGGCATCTATTTATTCACATTTTTTCTTTCTGTGGAACATTTTTTTTTATTTCTCTGGAGTGAGTATTCGTGCTATTCCTATCCTGTGTGTTTTTTATTATGGAAGATTATGTAGAAGTGGAGGATGAGGAAGGGGTTACTGATACCTATGCCTTTAACTGTGGAGACACTCACCGTCAGAGGAGGGCAGAGTCAGTTTTTGATGAAGGTGCTAATTTCATCTGTGAAGAGCCTGCTGACTTAATTACCCACTTCCTTACATTGGAAAAACTGTTATCACAGGACATTAGGTATTGGTGGGACATTACCACTCTTGAGAACTATGCTAGAGTTAAAAGGATTCCGTGAGGCTTACGCTTGAAAAAGGTACCGTCCTTTGGCTTTATTAATAAAGATTTTGAGAATGACTGGAAAGCCATATTAGATCATTGCTCATTTAAGCTAATCAAATTGATCATTAAGTATAAGCTAAATTAAAAAAAAGAAAGTGAGAGCCAATGTGAAAGTCCTACAGGATAAATTGAAAGGTTGCAGAAAAATGGAGAATTTTATTAAATATGACCAAACACTTTTAAGCAACGTGGGTGCTATGGAAAAGTCTCTAATGATTAAGAAACAACAAAAGTTTGATAGGGACAAGATAGACTATGAGAAGCAGCAAGTTTATATATGGCAACGCTACACTACAAACGCACAAAAGCCACAACCAAAATCTGGTTCTAAATATCAGAATAATAAAAAACAAGGTGACTCCAAGAACCCGAATAAATCCATCCTAAAACGCCATGGAAACGCTTCCAGTTTTGAGTCAGATGGTTCTGACTATGAGAGTCGTTCACTAGGCGTTTCCTTTTGTGATGATGATGATAATTGGCGAGTTAGATCTACCTCCCCTGAAACCGACTCTTCACAAAAATCTGTTATGATGCCCTCTCGGAAAGAAGATAAACCTTCATACTCCTTGTTTCAAAAGGAGTCAAAAAACGAAAGAGGACAAGGAGATCATCAAAGAAGAGAAGGGGGGAGGGGGATCCGGGGGATCGAGCAAAAGAAAGAAATATGCATAGGAGAAGTTGTGGATAATGTTATCAACATTTCACATAAGACTCTTACAGATGACCAGATTGCGGTTCTAAATAGAGGTTTAAATTTTGCCCCATACCAAGATTTTAATTTATTCAATACCATCATTGATTTCCAAAAATTAATTCGCAAATTGTCTCTTAAAAAATATTTTAATAGAAAAAAGGGACAACAGAGGTTCCACTATATTCCACTGATAGAGGTCTAGCTGAGAATGTTGATGGTATTGATGTTTCAATGGAGAATTTGGATTTGCATTCATTTCGTGAACAATGTGCTTTATCAGATCTTAGAGATCTTTATGATGAACAAAATCAGGATTTGGAGCCTGAGATCCCTTCCTCATTCAGCTTCTTTGGGCAATTACACTTAGGTCTTAAGAAGAAATCAACCTTTTGCCCTCATATTTTTAACAATCATAATATTAAGACCTTTGAGAAGCTGGTTGAGAGGGATCTCAGGTTATTGGCTAGGGGTATTGTACCCCGGGGGGTTCCCTCTTTAAATAAAACGAATCTGTCAGATATTGACTTCCAGGAGATGATTGCCCTCAGGGAAGATAGGTCTATTACAATCAAAAAGGCTGATAAGGGAGGGGCCATTGTGGTGCCCTCTTCTTCAGATTATCAGGCAGAGGCACTTAGATTACTTGAGGATGTTGAATCTTATACAAAATTGACATGATCCCACATGTGAGTTTTTACACCTTTTGAAAGAGATTCTTGAAGAAGGAAAGGCCCTATTTGTACTTAACACAAAGGAATATGAGTTTCTCTACAATGCCTCACCTATTGTGCCCATCTTCCACCATCTCCCAAAGATCCATAAGTCACTTGTCCGCCCTCCTGGGCGGCCCATTGTGGCCAGTATTGGATCTTTGGGAGATGGGTTATCACGCTACATTGATGGTTTTTTACAGCCACTGGTAAAAAATCTGCCTTCTTTTCTGAGAGATTCTATGGATCTTTTATCCGCTATAAAAAATGTTATGATAGAAAAAATTAAACTAAACATATACTAAGCGCTTAACCTATTAGCCTAACTTAACAATACACGATAATGATGGATAAGTGCTCTAAATGTTGGAATTCCCTTACAAAGATACAACAATAAACTAGTGAATTCTACAGACTAATATAACAAACTGAGAAGACGGCTGCCTAAGGATTGAAAAACCACAAACCTATCCACAAGGTAAGTACAACAATAGCTTAAAAACAAAAATAAAACAAACAATGAAAGAAAACAGAAATAGTCCTTGGCGCACTATCTGGTATATAAACCTGCAGAAAAATGAAGTCCAAAGATCTTGGTAGTGAGGATTGTTGGTCCGGAATCCAATCGTACTCAAAGTCCTCTGAGGTGGTGGAATCAGATTTGTGCGAATGATGCTTTAATGCATGCCAGACCAATATGATTGGGTTCAAAGCAGGATCTTAATGAATGTTGCAGATGTGTTTTGGGGTCAATGTCTTGGATACAGAAGGTCATTATTGCTCAGAGGAAGAACGTACATTTCTGAATACTTCACATCTGGAGTGGTCACCAGTCCTAGTTAAAACGACTTATGTAGTGTACAAACTAAAATTGTGCCTGTGGCAAGCATACATGGTAGGAAGAGTCGTCACTTAAAATAGGAATTTCAGAATATCTTCGATCCATAAAAAAGAAATGACTTAAACTACCTGGTTTCCACAAACACTTGACTGAGGACCCCTATGTTCAAATGATTACGTTACACTTCAAGCCCTGGAAAAAATATCCCTAACACACTAGGGGACGGTAACGGGAGAGTAGACTCAATCCAAAGGAAATGTTTGATTTATTAACCTCGGGTCACATCCCAGGGGATAAATACGATGGCGAATTTAAACATTTTGTGAGTTAATGATATGCTTTAATTTTTAAATGTGAGAGTTATGATATAAAGCCAAATTTGGGATTTTTTTTAATATTATATATCTGCATTTATTTTGTCCTCCAACACCCTTGATATATCCTAATTCGACTTGAATTGCTATTTGGTGTGTGGTTGTGGGATTATCTTAGGGTAATGTATGCATAATATCCGGATACCATATTATGTATTGAATGTCTCTATTATGATTCCATTTGTTTGCGCCCAAAGACACTGATCATATGAGTTTTATAACCTATATACTTCAGTATATAATATTATCTTACCTTTAGGGTCCTCTGTACACTAGATAAATTTTGTTGTTACTCGTTAAACCTTGCCAAGATTATTTTAAAACCACATGTCTGCAAGGTACATGGCCTGTGTTTCAACCTTGTTTTTGTTTTTAAACTGTTCAATTATTACTAGAGGAGATGACAGTCGGTATCACCATGGCTACCATGGGTGCTTGTAAAAATCTCACCACTCGCAACATTGCCGACACAAGTCACTTCCGGTTTCTGACTGAACCCGCGTCACTTCAGGTTTCCGGTTATGGCGGCTGAAGGACCTGTTACAGGCAATCAAGTGTGGGGTGGCTATAAGCGGAGGGGGGGGAAAACAGACACATCAACATCACGTGTTCGGACGAAAGCGGCGCTAATCCACGGCGGGTGAAACGCGTACAAGAGGAGAGACGATCTGCACCCATACCTGTCTGCACCTGTCTGCACCATGATGTGCAATAAAGAAAAACTTTTTATCTTCACACTGCTTGTAGTGGGAGTATGTTGTTCGCTGTGCCCTGCACTACCGCATCCTGTGGCTACCAGAATACCAACCTGCGATCGAAACAGTCTCTGAAGACCCCACACCTTGATAACTGTGACTCTTCGAGGAACGCAACGTCCGCTGTGTCCCATCTAATCTACCCCTACAGTGACAGGATCCCAAACATAGGACCGGTCCAGTGATAAGCGCTATACTATAGGCTCGTTACTAAGCACAGCAACCTGTAATGGCTTTGGGGGAGGAAAATCCTAGGGGCGCCTACAGGGGTTTAATAACCTGCCCCAATCCCCTAACTACCCAAGTCCCCGCAGCCTCAATAATACCTAACGAAGTCCCAGCCCTTACGCAGCAAGCTGTAGATCAATGGATGCTGGGCAGCCAACGTGCATGCGCAACAAAGGTGCCTGCCTGTCAGACCCCCAGCTAGTGACAAGCGTGATCTGACAAGGAAGCACTTACAATAAGGGCGCGTCCCTTATCTTGGGCCTCGCGCCGAGCACTTACACTAGTCATGTAGTGGGGAGTTGGGGCATCTACACTGTGGGTGTGGGGTTACTTATGTGGATGCAGGAGCTCGCACTCGCCTCCCCGTACCTTCCTTCCCTCACGCTTCCCTGACTCCAACTCTGAACCTCTGAGTGACAGGGTCCCTTAACCTAGGGCATTCCCTGGCAAACACTCTCTCTTATGGGTACTTTGAGCTACACTCAGGCCCTGGGGGTTGCTGGGCCTAGTACAGGAGTCACTGACTCCTTTTTTTTTTTTTTGTACCCTACCTGCCTCCCTGGCTGCTCCGTCCTCTGACTGCCCAACACAGCTGCCAAGCCCGCAAAATGTTATCATTGGTTGCAGGAATCTTGGCACTCATTGCCAACCTGATGCAACCTGGGTGTGATGCGTGGCCCTAAAGCCTCATGGGAGTTGTTAGTCCCGTTGGAGGCTGTACTTTACATTGGGGCCGGGGCGCAACTTCAATGCGCATGCACTAATCCACTAATGGCAGCCGTCAACCTTTCATAAACGTACGCTACTCCTCGCGCGACTCTTTCCTGCTATGGGGCTCTACATGCGCAGGCGCCACCACTGCCGCATGTGGCGAGCTAAGGGGCAATGGCGGCACCCTCTCGCCCGGCTCGAGCGGTCGCCGGGATCACGTGCACGCAAGTGCGGCCGGGCAACGGCCGCACACGTCCCGGCAACCCCCGAGCGAGAAGGACTGCCCCTCCCCTGCCATCGCCGGACGGAGCCGCAGTTGGAGCGGCCAGGGGCCCCCGCGGTCGGCAGCTGGGTGAGGGGGGTGCAGACGAGGCTGGGGAGACCTGCCTACAAAAGGAATTGAACGTTTAGGTTTAATACGGGTACTGTAACATAATGTTGTTGATGAACTTGCACTGTACCTCGATTGTTTTGAACATGCTCCTGACTTAAATAAAGGAGACTGTGTGTTGTATGTTTTAATGTTAATTGGTATTAGTACAGAAATGTTTTAACTTTGCGGTACACCAGACAACGAGGACCTGAACACAATTCACAGACCGGAGGGCGTGGCGCAGAAACAGACTCGGTTTCAAGGTGTCTGAAAAACCGGGCCGGTTTTGGGCCCCTCGGGACGTACTGGTTGCAGGCCCTGACTGGATGTTTTGCCAACCTCCCACTGTAACTGTATATGTTTCTTTAATAAAGGAGATGTGCGTTTGTTACTGTATTTTATGAATAAAGATTTTTTTAATCACAGAGTTAAGACAATATGTTGAGGCTGAAACTAGTATTGTAGCTTCAGTTTTGACCGCAGTCTTGTACTTAAATAAAGGAGAGTGGTATTGTGGGCTTTTTTTAACTATGTATTTATACAGAAGGTGTTTAACTTGCTGAGCCCAACAGGGACCTGCACAATTCCACGTCCCGAGGGCCGCAAACAGGCACGGTTTCAAGTACAATGCAAACCAGGCATGTTGCTCGCCATAGGGATGTAATGAGTGCAGACGTTTTGCACACCATCCCACTGATATGTTTTGACTTGAACGGTCTTTTTAATAAAGGAGATGTGTTGCCGGTTTGTTAATTGTATGAATAAAGAAATTTGTTTTTAAAACATATGACTGAAAACGCCATACTGACTTACTGTAAATGTTTGTACTTCTATACATAAATGTTTTCATACGGTAGCATGTCACCATACACAGGTTGTAGGTTTTGAAATTGATGTGCACTACAAGGTTTTCTACTGTCAGTTAATTGAAATTATGTTTTTGTACTACATCTCCCCCAATAAATAAAATGTATTTGTTTTACATTGTTCCATGCTCCTTGCTAGTGATAACCCCCCAAAATACAGGTTCTTACAGAGAATTACATAGTCCAGGAATCGTTACTGGATACTGTCGGCCTGCTCCGTTTTACATGTCATAAAGTGATTTATTTTGTATTTTTTACCTGTGACTTTACTAGTAATCTCTTTCAAAGGAGTAGCAAATTTACAGTAGGTACAATCCCCACATTTATGGAACCCTTTAGGAAATTTTTTAGATATTGATTTCGATACATACAAACTTGGTGATACATGATAGCCAATAGTCCAGGCTTTTTTATATACAAATTTTGGGGGGCTTGATACAACAGCAGTCAAATCTTTATCTAGAAAAGTTGAAGGGAAACACAAAATGGATGTGCCCCCTAAAAGAATTCACTTAAATGCACACCATAACAGTGTAAAAATTAACTTTTAATAAATTTACTTAAAACATATATTACCAAAGTAATGTGTAATGTGAATTAAAAATATATTAAATCAACGCTATCAGGCAACCTTGTCGTCAGTTATAAGTTCATACTATCCCAGTTAACCACTTAGTAATGGTGGGATATGGAGGACACAGGTTGCTAGGAGTCAGGGTATTAACCCCTCTGGAGCAACGGTGAGACCCAATAATGGAAGTGTATAGATGTACACAAGTGAGTGGCCAATGGGTTAATTATCCAGCTACCTTGCTAGATCAGCCAGCACTGCGCACTATAATGGAGACTTTTGCTATCCCTATGGGAGAAGCGCAGGGATTCACTTTCTGTTTTGCACATTTGTATGGCCATTTCCTTCACTAGCTGCATGCTCTTTACATGGAGAAGCGCAGTGATTATATTTGTTTTACATTATTTGTTGGGCCGATTTTAATCCTTTGCAGCACGCTCCTAGAGGGCAACACTACTATGGTGTAAATATCTATAAGAAAAAAGGAGACTTTTGGTATACATCGGCAGCTTTAGCAATTTAGCTCTGGTCCCAAATACCATTGTTACAGTGTTGTCTGTGTTTAAAATCAGTTTGTTTTGGGAAATCCAGTTTCAAGTCTCAAAAAATCAGATTGAAGTATGTGTTCAAGGTCAGAGAGGCGAGGGCTGCGTGCATATAGGATCAGATCCAAGGCCTCTCACAATAACCTGTTAGGAATATTATTTTCTCATCTATCCGACATAAGTATAAAATATACTCTACCAAGACCCCTAATACAGAGTTACCCACCTTATACGGGAGCAGCTGCCAGACGAGTACAGTAAATGTATCTTATTTCTTTTACCACTGGAGGGCAGCGTGGAGTTGCAAGGAGTGGCGCCCGTAAGGACGACGTGCCAGTTAGGCGGAAGGAGACGCGCACACACTTTTATGTGAAACGGATATTTTTGGGGAGGGATTTAGTAGTCTGAGTGACAAAATATCAATTTTCTCACTCAGACTACTAAATCCCTCCCCACCTGCTCCTGGCTTCTTCTCCGCCTAAAAAAGGTGAAGCAGCAGATCCGGCCACACCTGTCGTATGCTCCTTGGTCATCGTACACCACGTCTGCGTCATCGGCCGCCTTGTTGCCCACCTCATTGTTCCACTTGACGCCCGCTTTGTCGTCCGCCTCGTAGCCCGCCTCGTCGTCTGGTGGCACAAAGGGCACCACCTTCGTGCGTGTCCTGATCTGCAGGAGACATGAAGTGTTTGTAACCAGGGACAGTGATACTCTGTATCGCAAGAGCTCCTGTGCCACTTATACTCCATCCCCAATACCACGTTATACTGCCCTCCACAGGGCAAATACCCATTATACCCACCTCCCCAGGCCCAGTACCCAGTTATACAACCCTCCCAAGGCCCAGTACCCTGTTATATGCCCCTCCCCAGGCCCAGTACTCGTTATGGAAGCAAAAAGAAAGAAGGGGAAGGGGGGGCACTGGTGGAGTAATAAAGTAGAGTGAAATCTGATTCAGGTTTGTGGGACACTGAAAAGTGGATGGTGTGAAACTAAAATAATTTAAACACTCACTGAATCCACAAGAAAAAGAACCAAGGATGCAAAAGATACCTTGATGCGCAAGCATTCGCAGAAGGCCGTGTGAGTGTTTAAATTATTTTAGATTCACACCATCCACTTTTCAGTGTCCCACACACCTGAATCAGATTTCTGTATGCAAGACAATGCTTTAAGACAGGGTTGCGCAACCTTTTTCCCTGCTCCCCCCTCCCCACCTTGTCTCCGACGTTCTGATGTAATGACGTCATGTGATATCACGTTGCTATGGCAATGCCACATCATGTGACGCCACGTTGCTGTCGCCAGAAGCCGCCGGAGACAAGGAAAGGGAACTTACAGAGGACTTGCGCGCGATTTCCGGCATTTAATTTAAATGCTGTGGGGAAGAGCGAGGGGCCACTGTAAGCGCCGAGCCCCTACTCCCAAGAAAATGTCGCGCCCCTCGATTTGCACACCCCTGCTTTAAGAGATATTCTGGGACCCTCCAACTCCTCCATCGGACCCTTCCTCATACTCATATTGACTGACCTTGCAGTGCTCTGCCGTGACTTGCACTGACCTGCTATGATGCCTCTCAAAATACCATGCTAACTCTTTCTGAACATACATGTGTCCTTTCTACATGTTACTCAGCTTGTATGGGCCACAGACAGCTTTCCCGGGGTCCAGGACTAGTTTCCACCGGGGACCCTCACCCATGGGTCGGCGACCTTGCGAGAACCCACCCCCCCCCCCAACCTGTTTTCTCTTGCACTGTATATATATGGTATAACCCAGAGGTGCGCAAAGTGGAGGGCGGGAGATTTTTCGGGGGGGGGGAGGCGCACGGGCGGTTGCAGAGGCCCCGCGCACTTCCTTTTGAGGGGATGACGGATCAGGTAAGATTCCCAGGTGGGAGGCTGCTGTAGATACTTGTGAAGCTGGCGACAAGTACAGAACAGACACTGGTTAGGGGATTCAGAAATAGTCATTCACACACATAGGCTTTTAGTTCTAGAATCCGACTATAAATACACACACAACACACACACACACACACAAACACACACACCACACCACACACACACGTAACCAGGGGCGGGAAAATTGTTAGTATAATGTATCAATAAATACATTTATGTCAAAACGAAGTGAGTTTGCACTAGGCATTTATTAAATTATTGTATTTATATATTTTGTTTTAAAGCGGAGGGCGGGGGAGGGGACGGCTAGGGGGGGGGGGCGCGGCGGAAGTAGGGCCGCGGGGAGAGGAGAGGGGGGGAGGGGGGCGACGAGGAGAGGGGGGGGGAAGGGGGGCGAACACAGGGAGGGGGAGAGTGAGAGAGAGAAGAGAGAGAGAGGAGCGGAGAGAGGGAGACCCGAGAGAGAGAGGGGGGGGGGGGCGCGTGGGGGGGGAGAGGTAGAGAGTAGAGGGAGACCGTAGAGAGTATAGAGAAGAGAGATGATGAGAAGAGGAGAGAGAGAGAGAGAGAGAGTATATATATTATAATAATAGATATACTAT
>WSYH01003903.1:19598-59871 GCA_036426205.1 Ascaphus truei
CTAAATGCTTGTCACCTTTTTACATTTTGAGCCCCCCCCCCCATTTGCGCACCACCTGCAATTCCAACACACACTCTCTCTCTCTCATCATCACCACATACCACACACCACCCACATCCACACACACACGACCCCCCCCCCCCCCCACACAGCACACACACTCATCCTACGTCCTCCCACCCACTCTCCCCCCCCCACACACACACACACACAATCCCCACACACACCAACACTCAAATCCCGCGCCAACCCACACACTCAATCCCCCCACCCCCACACTCATCCACCCACCCCACCGGCACCCAACCATCCCCCCCCCATACACACAGCCCCCACATCCCACCCACCCACAACACCACCAGACCCAAGCAACCGCCCCCCACACACCACCCCGCCTCCCTCCCCCCCCCAGGATAAGTACCCAATCCCCGCGCCCCACAGTCCACTCATTTCCCTCCCTCCTCCCCTCAACCACGTTCAATCCGCACCCCCACACCCAAAGGCCACAACCCTCACCTCCCCCCCTCCCCTCAATCTCCGCCCCCACCACGAGCCGGGCTCCATATCACTCCCCCCCACACTCTATCACTCCCAGTCCCCTCGCCCACAGATCCCGCGGGACCCGAAGGGAAACACTAGGATCCACTCGCCCCCCGCCAGCCATACACACGGCCCACTACCCCTCCCCTCCCACACCCCGCCCCAGCTCCGTCCCCCACCCCCTACCGCAACCGTCAATCCAGCCCGCCCCCCCTCGAGAACCGCGCCACTCCCTCCGTCCCTCCCCCATGAACCCCTCTGCTCCCACCCCTCAAAACGAAGCACCCGTCATCATCCCCCGCACACACATACACACACTCAATTCCCCCCCGCCAACACACATCACTCAACCTAATCCCGCTACCCCCCACTACACACCACAGCTCAATCCCCCCCGACAAACACACACAATCCCCGCACCCGACAGCACCCCCTCACACCTCAATCCCCCTCCACAACACACTCAACCCCCCCCCCAACCAGATTCCCACTTCTAATCCCCCCCCCCAACCACACTCTCGCATCCTCCCCCCACACCCCACTCAATCCCCCCCCGATGACCTTGTGTCACACCTTGAGCAGTCACGTTATCTTCTTCGACGGTCCCTTTGCCAGCAGGCTACCAATCAAATAACAGATTGTATGTCTAGTTATGTGGTATTAACCGTCATATTTTTTGTTCATGTGGTGTTTTTGACTCGTTTCATGTAGTCCGTTGAGGTGCTGCGCTCGATGCAATCCTTGTTGAGTCTTTGAACTCAACGCATTAGAAAGTCTCCGTTGGAGGGAACTACAACTTCCCATTAGCTCCTGGTCATTCATTTCCTGACTTGAGGATACCAATCCGGGAAGGCTCAATTAAGCGGGAGGACGTGGCAGGTAAGCGTGGGGGAGAGGCTTTCATGGGATCTGGGAAGTGCTTACCGGAGTGGTTTTGCGTGCAGGCGGGTCCGTTACCCGCCTGCAGCATGGCATAAGGCCTTTACCCTTCTTAACCCCGTAGCCCTAAGAAGAACCCTGAGTCACATTGTTGCCTGCTGCGATGTCTACAGGCTACCGCCCCTAGTTGCTAGCGATCAGATCAACCTGTACTTGCACACAGTTCTGGGACAAGCGTGCGGACAGGTTCTTGCTGGTGCAGTCATGCATTGGGACCCAGACAGCTGCCACTGCGGACATCCCTTTCCCCAGACAAGCCAAGGATTCTGCGCTGATCCTTTCCAAGTATGACCAACCGTGTCACCGCCGTGACCGGAAGGTAATTATATACGATCCGCTTCCCCCAACAATCCGTGTTGCTTCAAGCATATCTCTTGATCCGCTTATGTCATCACTATAGGGAGACCCTAGCGGATAACTCACCTTGCTATCGTACTATTACATCGGACACTTTGGTGTGCGGGCAGACGCGGTTACGGGCATAGCACTCATACGAGCGTTGGGCTGAGGCCACTAATTGTACAGACTAAATTCCCTAGGGTTTGTCCGGCCACTGATGTTAGCAGGACATTATCCGTTAGCGTGTAGTGTATAGGGGTATGATGAGTATAAGTATAGTGTTATTAAGATTAATGTATGCAGTATTGGGTTATTGCCACGGTTCCTTCAGAGTTATAAGTTTATTAATTATTGCACATAGTAAAGTTGTTTGTCAGCACCATGTATCGGTGTGTTGTGCTTGCCCAGTGGAATCTTGACAATGACGGTGATCCCTGGGTACGTGGGAGCGGCTGCTCTTAATATTGTGTACCCCGGCTCCCACTAGCGGAGGCTCCGATCTCCTGGAGCCGCAGTGCGCGTCAGTTTACCCGAAGTCGCTTAGAGTGTCGAAAAAGGGCAACAAAAATGTCTTTTTTTATATAGCGCCATTAAATGTACATAGCCTTCCCAGCAGTAATACAGGACAATCATATAAATTACAAACAGGTCATGGTAATAAGTGCTTCAGACATAGATTGTAAGCTCTATGGGTAGCGGCTCGCGCATGCAAACTTCTATGTACAAGCACTTGCATACACTGGCCGGTTGGAAACAGTAACTACTGTTTTATATCATACCTACTGTCTGATATACCAGGAGGACTTTAAAATACATTGCGATTCATAGAAAACCAGTGTGATCTGCTGCCTGGCTTCTACTAGGTGACGCTAGAGGGTTGAGAGGGTGAGGGCTGGTGTTGCTTGTTTTAGGGGGGCGTGAGCAAGAATCATGGCGTCACTTCCTCCCCGTGTGAGGCAGTAACAGGTGATAGCCACTCCACCCCACCCGGTTACCTGTCTGCAGGCAGTGCTTTGCGGACCCCCCGTTCCCTGCTGCAGCAGGCTTGCTGACCCCCCGGTTACCTGGCTTCTGTCAGGGCTTTGCGGACCCACTTGCGGACCCCCCCGTTTACCTGGCTGCAGCATGGCTTGCGGACCCCCCAATACGTTGCCTGAAGGCATGGCTTGCGCGACCCCCGTTCCTGTCTGCTTGCAATTGCTTGCGACACCCCTTCGCCCCGTTTTACCTGTCGCAGTCAGTCTTGGCGTACCCCCGCCCCCGATTACGTGGCTGCAGGCGGGCTTGCTGCCCCCACCCCCGGTTATCATGGCGGTCATGCAGGGCGTTGCTGAAACACGACCCCCCAGTTAGCGTGGCTGCATGCAGTGCTTGCGACGCCCCCGGTTACCTGGCTGCAGGCAGCGGCTTGGCGGACCCCCCGGTTCCTGGCGCAGGCAGGGCTTGGCGGACCCCCGTTTACCTTGCTGCATTCGGAACTTGCGGACCCCCCGCCGGTTACCTGGCTGCAGGCCGGGCTTGCTGACGCCCCCCCTGTTAAACTGGCTGCAGGCAGGGCTTTGCGGCCCCTCCGGTTCCTGGCTGCGGCAGGAATTGCCGGACACCCCCCGGTTACCTTTGCTGAAGGCAGGGCTTTCGACCCCCCCCTTTTACCTGGGCCTGCAGGCAGGGGCTTGTGACCCCCTGCCTGACCCCCACCCGTTCCCTGGCTTCAATGCAGGGCTTGCTGACGCCCCCCCCGCCCTTTTACCTGCTGCAGGCAGGCTTGCGCCCCGTTTACCTTTGCTGCAGTCAGGGCTTTGCTACCCCCCCCCGGTTACCCGTTCTTGCAGGGCATGGCTTGCGACCCCCGGTTACGACGGGCTTCTGCAGGCAGTGGCTTGCGGACTCCCGACTGGTTTACCTGGCTCAGGCAGGGCTTGCGGACCACCCCCCCACGTTTACCTGAGCTGCAGGCAGTGCGTGCGGACCCCCCCGGTTACCTGGCTGCAGGCAGGGCTTGCCCTTGGGCACCCGTATCGTCCCGCCCCCCCCACTACTGTGAGGTTTGATGTCGTCGCTCAGTCTCCGCCGTTGACTCCGCGCTGGAGCCCCGTACGTGCAGCACCCCCTTCCCTGCAAACCACACCATGCCCACCTCCAGCCGCCTTCATTTCCTTTCCCTCCAATCCAAAGGACCGGGCCCGCCGCCGTCACGCATTCCCCAGGCCATACCCGCTAACCTCTTCAACTGCTGGGATTTTAACCTGAGCCGGGCCGCGCTGCAAGGCACGATCTCCTTCTGCCGCCATGGTCCCGGCCATGGGAGACCAGCAAAACTGGCGCGCCCTTTTCTGACATGACAGGTGACCAATCGCGCTGCTCCTTGTACCTAGCAGCAACCAATCATAGGAGAGGTGGCTGGGCTGGTGGACCCTGAATTACAACCCCTTCCAGGCTGTATTGTGACAAAAAACCCTCTATAAGCGTTGTCTCTGTGTAATATAAACCATGTCAGAACAATACATGGCCGCTCCTTTGTTTGTTTTATTAGCAGCAGTGTCACATATTCCAACATCTTTTTATAAATGTCAGGTGTCAAGTCTGCACTATGTCTGACCCCCATACAGGGAAAGTGTTGCTTGGGTGGCCATACTCCGCTCAACAGTAAACAATAATAAAGAATGACAAAAAACAACAATTATAATAAAGTTAATCTTATACTATATTAGTGAAAGTCACTGTATGTTTGCCTGCCTGGATGTTCCGGTGGTCCCTAGTGGGAAATGCTCATGGTGCCCATTGGGTCGCCCGCCCCCGCACCCTCTCATTTGGGGCCTGAGCGGAGTGACGGCCCACCCACACACACACAAAACCACACACACACACACACACACACAAAAAAAAAAAAAGGACACACACACACACACACACACACAACACACACACACCCCGACACACAAACACACACACCCACACCAACACACACCACAGTTCCGCAGCTCTATACACACCACACACACACACACCACACAGCAGCTCTATACCACACACCCGACAAACGACAGTCGCTCTATACCAACACACCACACACACACACACACAACACATCATCTCTATACACACACACACACACACACACACACAACACAGTGCTCTCTATACACACACCCCAACACCCACATAGTCCACACACACAACGCACACACAACATCAGCAGCTCTCATGACACACACCACACACATCACCACACATCATCTCTATACACACACACCGCTCAAACCCACACACAACCAGCATCTATATACACACACCACACACACACACAACACAAGTGTTAGCAAGCTCTTATACACCACCACACACACACACCACCCAGCATCTCTATACCCCACACCACACCACACACAACCGCAGCTCTATACAACACACACACACACACCACACACCCAACACAGCAGCTCTATCCACAACACACACCAACGACACACACACACATCATCTCTAAATTGACAACACACACACACACACACACACAACACCAGCATTCTCTATACACAACACACTCACACACACTCACACACTATGCACACAAACACACAACACAATCTATGCTTCTCTATACACACCACACACACACCCCAACACATCAGCTTATACACACCACACAGCAACACACACACACACCCAGCACAGCAACATCAGCTCTAATACCCCCCCACACACATCACAAACACAGCACTCTTACCCACACACACACACACACAACCAACAACACATGCAGTCTATAACACACACCAACACAACACACACCAACACATCATCTATATACACACACACTACACAGCCCACCAACACACACCTCTATACCCACACACACACACACACACAACACATCAATCTCTATCCCACACACAACCCACCACATCATCTCTATAGACACACACACACACACAACACAACACAGCAATCTCTAACCAACACCACGCACACTACACCACTCACTCTATACACACACACACACAAGCCACAATCAGCAACTCTATACACACACACACACACACTCACCACACATTCAGCTCTATACACTCACACACACCACAACACAGCATCTCTATACACACACACACCCACACACCACCCACACAAACACAGCAGCTCTATAAATACACAAACCCACACACACACAACACAGCAAGCTCTATACACACACACACAATACAGCAGCCGCTCTATAACACAACACACCCACACACACCACACAGCACTCTATACACACACACACAACACAGCAGCTCTATCACCACCAACACACAACACAGCAGCTCTATACACACACACACACACCCAACACAACATGCAGCTCGATACACAACACCGCCACACACAGCAGCTCTATAACACACACAGCACACACAAACACAGCAGCTCTATCAACCCACACCACACACACCCAACATACACAACGCACTCTAACCCACACACACACAACACCTATCTCTATAAAACACACCCACAAACACACACACAGATCATCCTCTATACACTCCCCACAGGACACGACCCACCACATTGCATCGTCTATACCACAACAACACCACAACACACAGCTCTCATACACACCCACCCACACCAACAACCACCCAAGTCATCTCTATACACACACCCCACACCCATCATGTTCCCAATCCCCGCCTCCCCCCCCCCCCCCCCCTCACGTGCGCCATCCTGCACTGGCTCCGGACGGGAAGCGCGGCCTCCTACCCCACCCGTCCCCCCCTTACCTCCCCGGCGCTACCACCCGCTCAGGTAGTCACTGTGCGTCCCGCCTCAGCCTCAGGCCACTGCGCGTCCCGCAGCAGCCTCAGCCTCCACTGCGTCGTCCCGCCTCAGCCGCAGGCCCACTTCTCGTCCCGCCTCAGCCTCAGGCCCACCTGGCGCGTCCCGCCTCAGCCTCAGCCCACAAGGGCGCTTCCTACCGCCGTCTCAGCAAGACGCCACATCGATCGGAACATACAAACAGCTCCGGGGGGGGGGGGGAGCGTGAGTCTTAGGGCCCACACAGGGCGCTTCCATGCCGCCGCCTGCACGCTCACTCATCATGACTGCACACTCGCCCGCCCGGGGGGGTAACCAAGTCGGTGCCGCCGGGGTGGATCGCGAGTCACATAACTTGGGGGGGGGGAGTCACCCGGACCGGGGGGGGGGGACATGCCCATACATAAATTATGACAATACATATGCCCCACCGCTCTCGCCACACCCCCCCACTCCCCTTCCCCCCCCCACTTCCCCCCTTTCCCTCCCCCGCCCCCCCCCCCTCCCCTTTCCTCACCCCCACTGCTAGGCCCCCCTTTCTCCCGCCCCCCCGCTCGGACCCTTTCTCCCCCGCCCTCTCCCCTTTGCCCCCCCCCGCTGCAAATCCCCTTTTGTCCCGCCCCCGCGTCCCCTTTCTTTTCCTTCTCCCCACCCCCCACTCCCTTTCCTTTCCATCCCCCCCCATCCCCTTCTCCCCCACACCCCACTCCCCTTTCTCCGCCCCCCCCCTCCTCCCCTTCTCTCCCCGCGCCCCGATCCCCCTTTCCTCCCCACCCCGTCTCTCCCCTTTCTCCCTCCCCCTCATCGACCCCTTTCTCGTAATAATCTCCCTCCCGCCTCGAGATCGGGCCCCTTTCTCCCTCCAGCGCCCTGCTCCCCTTTCTCGCACCACCCCGCAAGGCCTCCCGCTTGGGTCGCCCCTTTCTCCCGCCCCACCCCTCTCCCCTTCTCCTTTCTCCCACCGCGGCGCACGCCTCCCCCCCCTCTCTCCCACCTTATCTCCGCACCCCCCCACGCTCCCCCTCTCCCCTTTACTCCCCCCCCTCTCCCTTCTTCCCTGAGAGACCCGGGAACCCACTCTGCGGTCGCCCCTTTTCTTACTTGTCTGCCCCCCCCTCTCACCCTTTCTCCCCCTCCCTCACCCTTATGTCTCGCCCCCCCCCTCTCCCCTTGTCTACTCCCCCCCTACTCCACCTTTCTCCCCCCTCGCTCTGTACACTCCCTTTCTGCCCCCCCCCCCTCTTGCCCCGATATCGTACCCCCCACGCATCCCTCTTTCTCGTCTAGCTCTCCACAGCCCCCCCTCTCCCCCTTTTCTCCCCCCCGCTCCCCTGTTCTCCCACCCCGCTCCCCTGTCGTTCTCTCCACCCCCCCCTGCTCCCCTTTCTTTCTCCCCCCCCGCTTTTCCTTCTCCCCCCCCCCCGCTCCCCTTTCTTTCTTTCTTCTCTTTCTTTCTTCGACTGCCCCCCGCTCTCCCCCCCTTTCCTACCCCCCCCCCCCCCCGAGTTTCGTCTCTTCCTTATCTATTCTATTCTTCTCGCTTCTTCTCGTTCTTCTTCTTTCCTTCTTCCTTCCCCCCCCCGCGCTATCTCCCCTTTCTCCCCCCCCCCCACCCCCCGCCTCTAAGGACCGCCCTTCCTCCCCCCCCCCGAAAACCTGTTATCACAACATACTTCACACTATGTTCCAACGAGTTATAAATAATACTACCCTTTCGCAATTAAATACCGGGCAAACGCCGGGTGGCTTCTCTCAGCTGTTTATTAATAAAACAGAAATACCGAGGGATCCAACCCCCCTCAGTACTATGCGTCAAAGATCCGGGTTCGGTTACAATGACACAAACCACATGAATAACAATATAACTAAAGAAACTAAATCTATAAACAACATGACAAACTGTATATAAATAATAAAAAGGAAGACAGTGTTCAATAAAACGGGATAAAGTCTCTGGATTGGCTAAAAATATAGCTAAACAAGCTGCCTGAGGCTGACAGGGGGACGGAGATTTACACGGAAGCCCAGAGCGGGTGTTCCGCGGCGAAACGTTATTGGACCGGACCGCGCCACCAGCAGAGATGTTACCACCGCCCGGCATCCCTGCAAACGCCATCATCGGCCTGTCAGAATACGCGCAGAGTACCTTCGTGACACGTCGGTTTATGTGTCTTTTCAGTACAAAAACTTGTGATCAAACTTACCAGAGTGCTGTCTCCTGATCTGTGCTTCAAACGGAATCGTTGGTTATTATTGCTTTATGGGACAAGCACCCAATTTTTTCTACTTGCAACGGGAGTGCCGGCTGCTTTCTGGTAAATATATATATATATTATATATATGCCAGCCAGGACGCAAGATGCAAAACCTGCGCATACTCTACACACGCGGACACAATACAAATACCACACAGGAATCGGGAATACAAAATCAGAGGAAGGTTCACCTGTTCCTCCAGCATGTCGTTGTTCCTCTCATGTGCTGAAATGTCCAGGGGGCTTGCTACTACATAGGTGAGACGGGGCAGGGCTAAACAAGAGAATGAACCTGCATCGCACAGCATCACACGCGGAACAAGAGACAGTCCTGTCGCGAACATTTCTCTGACTCTGTCCTAAGATGGACGATCTGGGGGTGCCATACTCAAGTTAATCTTAAAACACCGAATAGAGATGGTTGCACGAATAGAAATATATGCACAACTGTTCGGACACTTAGCTGGCCTAAACAGAGATCAATTTATGAGTCATTACTGACACAAGTGAACTCTCTTCCCATGAGCGCTAAAGGCCATGTCTGTACATACTGTGCTATATGTATGCCACACAGCTGTCTCTTACACATACAAATACTCCTTGTTTTTCCATCCTATACACCAAAGGGACCACATAGTATCTAACACAATTTTAGTTTTGCTACAATCTCTCCATTTCCACACCTCCCCACACAATTATATTAACTCCCACTCCACACCCACACCTTTTGTAAAGCACTGTATAAACTGTGGGCTCTCCATTCATTTAGATATTCACACACACAACAACAGATACCTTAAAAACAGTGTCTCTTGGAATGTTATCTGTGCTTGTCTCTTCTCCCCCCCCCCTTGTGTGAATGTGATTTATGGCTAGAGGTGTTAAATGGTTCCTGAAAGTTAGTGATGTAAGAGTGTGTGTGTGTGTGTGTGTGTGTGTGTGTGTGTGTGTGTGTGTGTGTGTGTATCTGTGTGAATATAAATGTGTGGTATTTGTATTGTGTCCGCTGTGTAGAGTATTGCGCAGGTTTTGCATCTTGCGTCCTGGCCTGGCATATATATAATTATATATATATATATATTCCACAGAAGCAGCCGGCACTCCAGTTGCATCAATGCACCTCACCCCCCTGCACCTCACCTCAATGCACCTCACCCCCCTGCACCTCACATCACCCCCGGGACCACGGAGAATCGCTGCCATTTTTTTTTTTTTAAGTTTTTTTTTATTGAACACTGTCTTCCTTTATATTATTTTATATACCGTGTGTCATGTTGTTTATAGATTTAGTTTCATTTAGTTATATTTGATTATTCATGTGGTTTGTGTTCATTGTAACCGAACCCGGATCTGTGACGCATATGTACTGAGGTGGGGTTGGATCCCCCTCGGTTATTTCTTGTTTTATTAATAAATAATTTACTATATTTTAATCTCTGGTGTATTTACTGAGGTGGGGTTGGATCCCCTCGGTTATTTCTTGTTTTATTAATAAATAATTTACTATATTTTAATCTCCGGGTGCACATTGTGTGCATTTTTCTTTTCCTCCTCTTCCTTCCCTGCCAGAGGTATACCATGACTTTTCGGAAGTCTTTAATAAGATCCAGGCTGAAGTTCTTCCACGTCCTCGTTTGTACGACTGTCCCATCAAATTAATTCCTGGAACCACTCTTCCCAAGTCTAAATCATATCCCTTGTCTGTCCCTGAGACCGAAGCTATGGCGACCTACATCCAGGAGAATCTCAAGAAAGGGTTTATTCGGAATTCCACCTCCCCCGCCGGGGCCGGTTTCTTCTTCGTGAAAAAGAAGGATGGCTCTTTAAGACCCTGTATCGACTTTCGTGGGCTCAACAAGATTACAGTCAAAAACCGGTACCCTCTTCCTCTAATTTCCGAACTCTTTGACCGGCTCCAGAGAGCCTCTATATTTTCAAAACTTGACTTGAGAGGAGCCTACAACCTCAGCTGAATACGAGATGGTGACGAATGGAAAACTGCATTTAATACGCGTTCAGGTCATTATGAATACCTAGTGATGCCGTTCGGCCTCTGCAATGCCCCAGCCACCTTCCAAGAATTTATGAATGATATCTTCCAGGACATTCTGGGAATTTTCGTCATCGTATATCTAGACGATATCCTCATATTCTCCAAGAACCTGGAAGAACACATTCGTCACACCAGGGTGGTCCTCTCTCGTCTGCGTGCTAATCGCCTCTATGCGAAGATGGAGAAATGTCTCTTCCACCAATCTTCCACAGCCTTCCTTGGCTATATAATCTCCGATAAAGGTTTCACCATGGATCCTGAGAAATTGAAGTCTGTTTTGGATTGGCCGCTGCCGAATTCCCTAAAAGCCGTTCAACGTTTCCTCGGTTTCTCTAACTACTATCGAAAATTCATCCGTAATTTCTCCACTATCGCATTACCCATTATGGCTTTGACCAAGAAAGGTGCTATCCCACAGCATGGTCTTACGAAGCCATCAAAGCCTTCGAGTTCCTCAAAAGGGCTTTTGTCTCCACCCTCATCCTTCGGCATCCGGATACAGCGCTTCCTTTCACCCTGGAGGTAGACGCTTCTGACGTGGGAGCTGGGGCAGTACTCTCACAAAGATCCACTCCACTAGAAAAACTCTATTCATGTGGATTATTTTCCAGGAGATTCTCTTCTGCCGAGAGAAATTATGATGTCGGGAACCGTGAACTTTTGGCTATCAAATTAGCTCTGCGGGAATGGAGACATCTTCTCGAGGGTACCAAAGAGCTAGTAGCCATTCTCACCGATCACAAAAACTTATTATATATTGAGGGGGCTTGTCGTCTAGGATCCCGCCAAGCACGTTAGGCATGGTTTTTCTCTCGTTTTAATTACACGATCTCTTATATTCCCGGTACCAAGAATATCAAGGCCAATGCTCTTTCTCGCCAATTCTCTACGGAGGAAGAATCTAACGAATCTTCTGAGACAATCCTTCCCGCAAAACATATCATTTCTGCCAATAATTTTGATATCCTGGATGAAATCAATAAAGCTCAGGCTCATATTCCTAGGAGATTTAAGGTGCCAGAAGGACGTCTTTACGCGGCTCCACGTTTTCGCCACAAGATCCTTGAATGGGGGCATTCTTCTAGATCTGCGGGGCATCCAGGCATCAAGAGAACAGTGGGCCTTATTAAACTGACTTTTTGGTGGCCCAAAATGAACAAGGACATTTTTGATTTCACCAGAGCTTGTCCAGTCTGTGCTCAGAGCAAGTCCACCCGACACAAACCTTCTGGTCTTCTCCTGCCTCTTCCTATTCCGGAACGGCCCTGGAAGAATATTTCCATGGACTTTATTGTGGAACTTCCAAATTCTCACGGCATGAATACGATCTTCGTGGTAGTGGACAGGTTTTCTAAGCATACACACTTTATACCCCTCAAGGGTCTTCCCAATTCAGCTATCTGGCTAAAGAAATTTTCAGGTTACACGGCGTGCCACTTTCCATTGTTTCTGACAGAGGTACTCAATTTATCTCTAAATTTTGGCGAGCGTTCTCGCAAAGGCTTGGCATTTCCCTTCTCTTCTCCTCGGGTTACCATCCGCAAACCAACGGCCAGACTGAAAGAATGAATCAGACCTTGGAGCAATATCTCAGATGCTTTGTATCAGAATCTCAAGACAATTGGGTGGACCTATTATCATGGGCTGAGTTCGCTATTAATTCGCTGAAGAATGAGTCCACACAAGAGTCACCTTTTTTCATTAACTATGGGTACCATCCCAGCAGTCTTCCCCTCTCCTCCATCCCCTCTGGTGTTCGTGCAGCAGATACTCACGTCTCCAATCTACAGAATTCTTGGAAAAAGATTCAAATAGTCTTGCAAGGGTCCATCCAATGACAAAAGACGCAAGCAGATCGGCGACGTCAGGTGAGCCCAGTATACAAACCGGGAGACAGAGTTTGGCTTTCCTCAAGAAATATCAAACTCAAAACTCCTTCCCAGAAGCTGGCTCCTAGATTTTTGGGTCCCTTCAAGGTCCTCGAATGGATCAACCCGGTAGCATATCGACTTTCGCTTCCTCCCACCATGAAGATACCCTCTGTGTTTCACGTATCCCTCCTGAAACCCTTTGTCCAAAATGTACACTTTCCGGACCGTCCTTGGAGACCTAATCCCATCACAATACAAGGACAACAGGAATACGAAGTCCATTCCATTCTTGATTCACGTTGGTCCAGGGGCAGATTCCAATTCCTCGTTCATTGAAAGGGATATGGCCCAGAGGAACGCTCATGGGTACCTTGTCATCATATCCATGCTCCAGCTCTTCTCAAACAATTTAGACGGAAATTTCCTCACAAACCTTGGGAGGATCGACCGGAGTCTGATCCTCAAGGGGGGGTACTGTAACGGATCAGGGGACTCGCGCCTCTCAGCGGGTCCATGTCACCTCTGGCCCCACGGCGGCTCCCTGCCCCGGTTCCCCGCTCCCTCAACATCCTACCTCTCTCACGCCGAGCCATTCCTCCGCGGCGCACGCCGCATCTGCATGCATGCGATCGGGGCGCGTGCACGGCAGCCTTACAGAAGGCGCGCGCACCTGATCCTCTTACCCGCCCTCCCGTGCTGCTGGCGCCTCCCCCCATCGGCTGCAGGCTATTACCAGGTATCATTCTCCTGCCTCCCTTCCTGCTCACCTGGTCCTATCACTGCAAGCTCTCAGCCAAGCCTCCGCTCCACCCCTTGCTACCATTGGTCCTCCTTTTTCTTCTTGTCTGCACAGTGCTTCAGATTCTGCATCTGAAAAAATGCCGGTGGATCGGGATGTGAGGTAGGGAAGTGACGTCCGTGCCGGAACGTTATTGCCACGCCTCCAAATATTCATTGCCACGCCCCCAAATCGCGCCCGCTGCATACCCTGCAAAGCCATTAAAAAGCTCAGGCTTCAGCAAGTGTATTGCAGCGTGTGTGCGCCTTCCCTCCTTCTGAAATACTATAGACCAGGCCTGCACAACTCGTAAAGCGAGAAGGGCCAAAATGCTCCAAGGAAAAAAATTTGGGCCGCACGGGTAAAATCATCATCATCATCTCTCCTCCAGCACCTCTCATCATCATCCTCATATCTCCCCCAGAACCCCTCACTATCAACCTTTGCGATACTCCCCATCTATCTCTCATACCCCCATCTCTCCCCCTCACCCACACATAATACTCCCTCTCCACAAACACACAATACCCCACTGCATACCACACACATCCCACGCCCCCTGCACCTCACATCCTTCTACCCCCCTGCACCTCACAACCTCTCTCAAGCCTCCTTGTAAGGTGATCGCAACTGGGCTCAATCAGGCGTTAAAAACGTCCGCAGACCACTCAGGCAGCTGCTTTGATCCTTCGTATGTTACGCAGCGCAATAAAGACGTCCCTTAAGACTATTTCACTTGAGGTGGCATACAAGTGTCCTTATGAGGGAACTTAAGGGTCTTAAGATGCCTTTTATATATATAATAGTGAGGAAGTGAATCTATTAGTTTAGATACATATCCAGGGACAATTATTCTCATAAATAACAGGCGAGTAAAGCGAAGTGACGAAAGATGTAAAACTTAAAACGAGAAATCAAAACAATAATGCACAAACAAAATCAAAAGAAATCAGACTCTAAGAAGGAATCCCTGCCTTCATACTTACAGTCTTAAGGCGAGAATCCCTGGAACTCTTTTGTGTTACGCTAATAACGTACTATCCTGAAATTGGTACCTGACCCTGGTGTGGAAGGCATGCCAGGGGCAAGTGCCTGCCAATATCATAAAGAGCAGAGGGCACTTCCTATTTAGTGAATTGTGTCAGATAAGAGTTCAGTCCAGATTTAGAGTCTAGCTGAGTCTTCACCCCACCAGTCGTTGGTACTGCCCAGTGTGACCAGAGAGATCCTAATAATCAATTGTGCCGTTCCGCGAAGGTGAGCCATACAGTCCTCTGATAAGAGATTCTGATCAACCCTTACTTAGGGAGGTGTGACCATTCCCTCACCTGATTTAGGGGGCCGTGGAATAGCTACCCCTACCCTGGGTGGCGACCTTGACCTGGGTGTGGGGCAGGGACCTACCGAGACCATCCTGGGGGATAGCAGTCCTGTGTGGAGGAAACACCCTTACCTGATTTAGTCAGTCTTATGTTGCTGCTATTCTGGCGTGCTGTGAATAAGAGCTCGCTGGCTTTAAAGATATACCGTGGTGATACGGGAGCTCTCATCCCCTGGGGGAAGGGGGACGACGTCTCTGTAAAGGCATTCCCGCCCTTATTCCTGAGGGCTCAAGATGGGTGCTGCCCATTAAATGAGACTAAGCATTCACACGCGGCATAACCTGATCCTCTACCTCCCCCTACGCATCTGCTCGGGAGAGCTCCGGCCCCCATGTATGCCATGGCATGTAATGCACACACTCAGACACGAGCCAGGCCCCTAAGTACGAGGAGGGGCCCATCTGCGATTGGCCCAGGAAGGGGGCTCCTTGGGGACTTGGCTGTTTTTTCTCATTAATTATGGGTATCCCAAAGCTATGAATATGCCAAATGCGTCCATGGTAGCACAAACTAGCCATTGGTTTTTCCTTTTTCTGCTTGGATGAATAGGGGTGAACCAAAGATTTCGAAAATGAAAAACCGGGACACCCTTAAAAAATCAGTTAGTAAGAAATTACATCCCGGACCCCTCCTGTTGCCATGACATAAGAACCTCTGATCCCCTGCAGTTTAGGGTGTATACGGTGGGGGCTGTCTTTGCTTTGGAGCCCTTCACTCTACAAGCCGGGCATTCTTGGCCAGAATGCCCAGTTTCTGAAGGGAGTCTATACTTCAAAAGGTATTTGATTTCGTACAAAATCAAAACTGTAAGAACCAATAAACTACCAACCACAGACAATGGGTAATCTAACCATCAAATAAAATGTCTACGCCATTGTTGCCAGCTGTTCTGCGGACTTACCCAGATAAATCAGTGCCTGCAATCCACGACTGTATCCGCCTCTTGCCGAGCGGCTGTAGCGAATCCACTTCCTGTTGGGTGGCTGAAGAGGTGAGGACGCCCTCCTCTCAAACGGAAAAGAGAGAGGCAACAATAAGAGTTGGACACATACCATCATACAGGGATGAGAAAGAGACGAGCAAGTGAGAGAGATAGTACAGAGATGGATAGCCGGATGACATAGACGTGATAGAGCAACAGAATGAGGATAGATACAGGGAGAATCGCAGGAGGACCCCGAGAATGATATAAAGACAGAGAATGGATAGAGAGAAACTTATCATTATAAGAGGATGACCATCGTAATAGAGATAGATACGAGAGAATGATCGAGATACAAAGTGGAGAGATAACATAGAAGAAGAGAGGCACTATAGAAATGAGAGAGAGACAAAAGTAATGTACTGTGATACCCATTAAACCCGTACCCGCCCTATATTCGTGTAATTCATTGTCCCCAACACCCCTATTCTCACCGCTTTGGCCAGACTGAAATGTTTCGTTTTTGTCATGCCAACAAGGCGATTTTGAATTTGAGAGCCACACAGAGCACACAGAGACACCGAGAAGAGACAGAGCCACAGTGGCCTATTCGTAAGCTTCGATAAGGCTGCGGTTCTATAGCATTCCTCAAGAAACATAACGGGGCCGCGGGCCGCATGCGTCCCGCCCGTCTCTCCGTAGCCGGCCCCAGGCCGCGTCTCTGTGGCGGCCCCGCCCGTCCATCTCTGCGGGTCCCGCAGCCGGCCTCTCTGGGGCTGCCCGGCCGGCCTCTCATGTCGGCCCGCCCCGCCTCTCTGTGTTTGCTGCCCGCGCCACCGCCTCTCTGTGTCTGTACCCGCCCCGCCTCTCTGTGCGGCCCCCTCTGTACGGCCCGCCCGGCCTCTCTGTGCGCCCCTCCTGGCCTCTCTTGTGCTGTCCGCTCACGCCTCTCTGTGCGGCCCCGTCAATGAAATTTAAAAAAAAAAACACTTAAAAAAAAAACCTTCAAAACAAAAAATGGCAAGCGATTCCCCGCGGTCCCGGGTGAAGTGAGGTGCATTGAGGTGAGGTGCCAGGGAGGTGAGGTGTTGGGGTGAGGTGCGGGTGATTTGGAAGTGCAGGGGGGGTGAGCTGGGGTGCATGTGGGTGATAATTGAGGTGCATGGGGGGTGATTGGGGTGCAAATGGTGGTGATTGGAGGTGTCCGTGGGAGGTGCTTGGATGGCAGCGGGGGGGTGCTTGGATTTCAGGGGGGTTTGATTGAGTGAGTTGGCATGGGGGGGTGTTTGGAGGGTGCAGGGGGGAATCATTGAGTGCATAGGGGATCATGGATGTTCAGGGGGGTGATTGTATGTCTCAGGGGGGTGGTTGGAGGTGCATGTGGTTGATTGAGGTGCAGGGGGGGATATGAGTAGGTGCGGGGGCAAAGTGACTTGAGGTGCGGGAGAGTGTGGAGGTTGCCAGGGGGGAATTCATGTGAGGTGCAGGGGAGTATTGGAGGTGCCGGGGAGAGGCTTCGTGAGGTGCAGGGGGGGGGATGCTTTGCGGGGGAGAGTGCATGTGAGGTGAGGGGTGTCTTATGTGGTGCAGGGGGGGTTATTGTAGGTGCAGGTGGACCTAGGTTTTGTTGGGCGTGTAGGGGGTTTATTGAGGTGCAGGGGGGCGTGATTGGAGGTCAGGGGATAGTTGATGTGAGTTGCGAGGGGGGGATAGTGTTTATTTTGCAGGGGGGAGATGTGATGTGTGTGCAGGGGGAGGATAGTGTTTGAGGTTCAGGTTGGTGAGTGATGTGAGGTTCAGGGGGGGTATTGATGTAGAGGTCAGGGGGGGAGTGCTTTTGAGGTCAGGGCGTTAAAGAGTGATGTGTGATTTGGCAGAGGTGAGCAAGAGTGATGTTAGTGCAAGCGGCGGGAGACGTGATATGAGGTGCCGGTTGGAGTGAGATTGTATGTAGCGCTTGCAGGGGGAGCGCTGTTCGAGGTTGGCCGGGGGGGAGAGTGTTGTTGGTGCATGGTGGGAGATTGATGTGAGAGTGCAGGGGGGGGCGAGTGGACATTTTTTTTTTTTGAAGGTTTTTTTTTTTTAAGTTTTTTTTTTTTTAAATCTCATTGCGGGCCGCACAGAGAGGCCGGGCGGGCCGCACAGAGAGGCCGGGCGGGCCGCACAGAGAGGCCGGGCGGGCCGCATGCGGCCCGCGGCCGTTATGTTGTGCAGGCCTGCTATAGACGCAGCCTTATCGACGCTTACTGAATAGGCCACTGTGTCTCTGTCTCTCTCTGTGTCTCTCTGTGTCTCTCAAATCAAAATCAGCTTTGTTGGCATGAAACAAGAACATTTCAGTATTGCCAAGCCTGTGAGTATTGCGGGTGTGGCGACAATGATTCCACAATACTAGGGGTACGGGTAATTGTTTCAGTACATTACTCTTTGTCTCTCTCTCCGCTCTCTGTCCTCTCTCATTCTCTGTCTCTCTTCTCATATCTCCTGTCTCCTCTCTCATTCTCTGTCTCTCTCTCATTCTCTGTCTCCCTCTCATTCTCTTGTCTCTCTCTCATATCTCTGTCCTCTCTCTCATTCCTGTCTCTCTCCTCATTCTCTGTCTCTCTCTCATTCCTCGTCTCGCTCTCATTCCTCTGTCCTCTCTCTTCTCATCCCTGTATGATAGTATGGTCCAACTCTATTTTTTGGCTCTTCTTTTCCGTTGAGAGGAGGAAGTCCCTCACCTCTTCAGCCACACACCAGGAACGCTGGATTGCCTTCATTCAGACGCTCGGAGAGGCGGATACAGGCCGTGGATTGCGGCACTGATTTCTATGTAAGTATCCAGCAACATGGCTTGACAAGGGCCCTAGACATTTTATTTGATGGTTAGATTACCATTGGTCTGTGGTTGTTAGTTATTGGTATTACAGTTTTTTGATGTTTTACGAATCAAATACATTTTGAAGTAGTAATCCCCTCCGAACTGGGCATCTCCTGGCCAATAATGCCCTGGCTGTAAGGTTGAAGGGCCCAAGCAAAGCCCCCCACCTCTTACACAACTACACTCTGCAGGGCATCAGAGTGTCTTATTGTCATTGCAACGATGTGTCACTTGATTTATTTTTTAATCAATTATTTTTTTTAAGGTGTCCCGGTTTTCATTTTTTTCTAAATCTGGTCCCCCTATTCATCAATGCAGAAAAGTGAAGAAACAATTGTGTTTTGCTATGGACGTCATTTTGGCCATAGTCATTATCTTTTGAGATACCCATTTTATGAAAAATTAACAGCCCTTCCAATGTAGGCCCTAGCCCCTTCCCCTGGGCCATCGCAAATCGTGCCCCTCCTCTGTCCTAGGCCTGGCTCCGTGTCTGGTGTGGTGCCTACCGCTGGCAACATGGTGGTGCCTGAAGCGCTCCGCGATGGTAGGCGGGGGATGATAGATCAGTGCTCCTGGGTAATGCCCTTCCGTCTCATTTATGGTGCACCCGCACCTCCTCCTGACCCCCAGGAATACGGGTGGACATCTTCCAGAGAGTCCGTCCACCCCCCCCCCCCCCGGGATGAGAGATCCAGTCTCAACACTGTATAATCTTTCAAAGCATTGCCTCGCTCTTTTACTGTCCCCCAGACAGCACGCAACTCCCAGCACCTCCACCCCCACAAGCGACACTAGTCTCAAGTCATGTAACAGGTACGGTCTTCCTCACACAGGACTGATCTCCCTCGGGATGGTCTATCGTGTCACTAGGCACAAACCAACCCCCACCCCCAGTTCAGTGCAACCCAGGCCGTGGGCGAGCTCTCCCTCCCACCGCCCCCCTAAACAGTCGTGGACGAAGGAGTTGTTCCACTACCTCAAGTAAGGGTTGCCATCAGCCCTCTACTCAGACCCCTGGCGCAATGGATCGCCTTCCTCCAACCGGCCACTTGCGCTATAGCCTCTCTAGTCACACCCTGGTCCACGCCATGTGACATACTCAGCATACCTCTACACTCTGAAACGACTGACACTCTTAAACTCGAACCACACATTACTACTAAATACGGAAGCACATCTCTCCTTTATCGATATTTGGCAGCGCACTGCCCCTGTGTCCCCTACTGCCTATCCACACAGGGTCAGGTACCAATTTCCAGGAATGTCCTCTCCTCTATTAGCCGTAAACCACAACACAGTTCCAGGGATCTAGCCATTTCAACGTAGTACACCCTGTAGCTCTGCAGCGCCAGGGATATTTCCTTCTCCTATCTGTCTGCTGTTGGTCTGTCTGCACCTTATTGTACTTACATACCCTGTACTGTACACGTTGCCTCTCTTATAAAGCCGCTACTATATAAAGATGTTCCACATAATATCCCTTACTGCAGCGTAAAGACACCTAGAGTTTCCCCACGCTATAAGACACTTTCAATGGTCCACCATCAAAGTGAATATTCTGTAGGACAGTCTACCGGCCATTGCGTCAATATCTAAGCAGCAACGCCAGCGCTGAGCCGCGTGCTGACGCTCCACAACTGCCCGCGTCTGGAGCCCCGCATCCTGCAATGAGGATCTCCTTGATAGGGGCGCTCACATCCGAGCGTCACGCCTGCGTGTCTCGTCGGCCTCAGCCGCCTTTGGAGTTTTCAGCCGACGCCAAGCTGTTTTTTCTTCCACGCACTGTCGGCTGAAAACACGCCACATCAGCCTTCCCCCAGCCGCCTCACGTCACGCGCCGTGACACTTGACTCTCAGTCATCGCGGGCCGACCTTGGCCCGCGACGTCACTGCCCCCGGCACCCCACCCCACCCTCCCCCCAAACCGCCCCGGCTCGCCTTCCCAGCCACGCGCGCTGGCTCCCGTGGAAATCGGGCTTACTTAAGCAGGCGACACTCAGCGTTCAGCCCCGCCCATTCCCGGCGCTTTCCCCCACACCCCCCTTCCTACACTAAACTGGCCCGGGCCCTAGTTACTGTACGACAGACATTGTAAAGTCCTCTTGCTGGCCTAGTCAAATTTATAAATCCTAAACAACACTGGCGTCCTCTAGGCAAATGGTTGTCTGATCTTTGCTCTAAAAATACATGAACTAAGAGAACACACTCTCCTGTGTGAGCCATTCCCATCGTCTCAGACAGGTCTGCAACCCTCGCCTTTTCCAACCATTATCCCCATAACCGCTTCCACTCGCCGCCGCCCAGGGACTCTGGGAAACGACATGCATATGAGGCACACCGTGGGTCCCTCTTTCGCTTCCAATCTATTTTAACATGAAATTTAGCCTTCGTACTGCTGGTGAGACGAGTAGGGTTGGTGGTCTCCGACCATACGCCTTTACATATTAGTAATGTTACCATCAACAAATATTGTCATTATGTTTGGGGGGCTACTTATTTCTGTTTCTATGCGAGTCTAATTATATTCATCTTTCATCTATTCATCTATTTCAGCTGAGAGACCCGAGCGTTGCCCGGGATGTAATCCGCGAATAGTAGGATTAGTATAACTCTTGGCAACATAGTGCTCTATTTGTCCTATGTAAGGCTCTTCGGGGGGGGCGGCGAAGAAAGGGGAGCTAGGGCGGTCGGGACGAGACACAGAACGGTGAGCGGTCGGGGCTGGGTTATAAAGGGGGGATCGCGGGCCGGGGCCACGGCGAGAAGACGCGCTCAGCGTGGGGGGGCAGAAAAGGGGAGAACTCACACGCGTCCCGATCGTGCGGGAAGCAAACGTCGCCGGTCACGCCCCCGCTGGCGCTCCCGACTGTATAAAATCTTGATTGTACTCCCTCTCCCTCGTCCCTGTCCGTCCCCTCTCGCCGCCTACCTGGCTGTTTACGGTTCGCTCTTATACAACAGTTTTATATCCTTGTCGTTATCTTGGATTACCAATGTTATTTCCTCCTTTTATTTTTAATAACCCGGCCCAACTCGACCGGTTTCTGCAAATCTATTCTAGTTGATTGAACTCTTCAATTACGACAACTAGTGTCGATCAGATCCACTCTTCCCTCCACCTGCCGTGTTTTTCAGCAACTTTTTCATCACCCGCGTGAAAATTGTTTGTTCTGAATATACCAAAACGTATAGTCTGATAGTCGTGCTCTTCCTGTTCCATCTTCAATCCCTGTTCTTTCGTCATACTAGTACGCGCCGATGCCCACTACCCGAAACACTTGCAGAGCGCCGCTAGTACCCCGAACTTTCGGTTAGGGATCCCGCACCGCTCCTTTTTTTCTCCTCCCTCCCCCTCCCTTCTCCCTCCACTTTTTTCTTTTTTCTTCTCCTTTCTTTCCCCTTTCGTTTCCTTTCCCCACCCCCCTCCCCCACATCCTCCCATCATTACACCCACCGCCACCCACCCCCTCTCCTCCCCCCGCCCTTCGGGGATTACAGCTCTCGTTTTTGTCATTTTTTCTCACATTCCCTTTGGTTCCGCCCCATCGGCTCTTGTTTCTATACATCATTCCAACCCCCGTGTCAGGCACTCGCGCTGCCTCCAGTCCGGGCTATCCCCTACCACTGCAACCCCTTGTCGAGGCTTTTGGTTGCGCGGTTTGATCTTGTTGTTGTCGTTTGCGCCACCGTCTCCCGATTTGTCGGTGATTTCGTTTGTGGTGGTTGAACAGGTGGTGGTGTTGTCTTGTAACGTTCTCGCGGGCAGTTGATCTAAGTCCGGGTCCCGCTACGCGTCGGGCGCACTTCTGCCAAGACGCCTATCACCTCCTCTGAGTCCCGTCTTTTTCTTTTCTCCCTCCCCCGTTCTTCGATCTTTCATCCCGTACTCGTCGAGGCGGGCCGGCCAATTGCGTCGCTCTCTTTTCGCCTAGAGCCAAAGAACTCCATATATTCTCCGGGCTTGGGGGGTGGGTGTTCCCGGGGCGGGGGGCCAAACCTTCGAATCTTCCCACTCACGCTATCGATTCTTATTCTACTCAGCTCGCCATAACATAACGTTGGGGGAATGTCTGACAGGGGCACGTCGGCCACCCCCCGCACCATCCGCCCTTTGCCCCACCCACCCACACACTTCCTCGCACCAACCCCCCACCCCCCCCCACCACTCGTCTGGCGATGCCGGTGGGATTTGGTTGGCAGCGGGGTGTGCCCACGTCCCGATGTCCGGGGTGTGTGGATTTGTTGCGGAAAAGCGGGATTGCACACGTCCCAAGGGTGTGGCCGGTGGGAGAGAGGTGTAGAACGTTGGCGGCGGGAACCTGGGCCAACGTCCCGATGCCGGTGGTGATTTGGTAATTGCGAATCATGATTGCCGCGTCACCTATGCCGGGCCTGGGGATTTGGTTGCGGCGGGATGGTTGCCGCGTCCGATGCCGGTGTGTGAGTGTCTGGTTGCGGCGGGATAGCCAGTGCGGGCCCACATGCCGTGGGTCGAGTTGTGGTTGTGTGGCTGGGTAATGGCCAACAAGATCACCGTCTGTCGCGGGTGGGGGTATATTGGGTTGGGCGGGATTCGGCCACTCCGCGGATGCCGGTGGTTGGATGTACTGGTTGCGGCGGGATGCCTGGCGCGGTCGTTCCCGATGCGCAGAAAAGGTGGGAGAAAGTTATGGTAGTGGCGAGAAGGACTGAGTGTGGACCGTCGGTACCCTAGTGCCGAGGAGTACGTGGATGACTGGTTTGGTGGGCTGTGATGCGCGTGCGGTCCCGATGCGCGTGGGGATTGTGTGGTTGCGGCAGGGTGGTCCGTCGTCCCCTTTGCCCGGTCGGGGTGATTTGGTTGGCGGTGGGATGGTGCTGGTTTCGCCTGATGCCGTGGGGCTTTGGTTGCGTCGGGATGGGCCGCGTCCCCTTTGCCCCCGGTTTGGGGATTTGGTGTGGCGGTAATGGCCGGCGTCCCTATGACGTGGTGATTTTGGTTGCGGCAGCGATGGCGCGTCCTTTGCCGGTGGGGATTTGGGTTGCGGCGGGAATGGGCTACGCTTCCCTTTGCCGGTGGGGATTTGGTTGTGGGGCGTGGATTGCCGCGTCCCGATGCCGGTGGGGATTTGTTGGTTCGGGCGGGATGCCGCGTTCCTTTAGCTGGTGTGGGGATTTGGGTTTCGGTGGGATGGCGCGTCCCGATGTCCGCCATGGGGATTTGTTTGCGGCGGTGATGTCCGGCGCCTTTGCCGGTGGGGGATTTGGTTGCGGCGGCGATGGGCCCGCGGCGCCCTTTTGCCGTTGGGGATTTGGCTGCGTCAGGGATGGCCACGTCCGATGGTCGCGTTGTGGAGGATTTGGCTTGCGGCAGGATTGCCGGTCCCTTTGCCCGGTGGGATTTGGCTGCGGGCAGGATGGTGCCGCGGCGTCCCCGTGCCGGTGGAGATTTGGCTGCGGCTATGATGGCCAGCGTCCCTATGCGCGGTGGGAAGATTTTGCTGCGGCCGGAATGGGCCGCGTCCCGCGGATGCGTGGGATTTGGTTGCGGCGGGATGGCCGGCTTACCATGCCGGTGGAGATTTTGTTGCCGGCGGATGGCCGCCGTCCCGGGATGCCCGGTGGAGATTTTGGGTGCTCGCGGATTGGGGCGCGGCGGTCCCGATGCCGGTGCATGGATATATTCGCTGCACGGTTTGTTCTGGGCCTTTTGCAGGCTCAGGATTTGGTGGTGGTGTACTGAATTGGCAAATGAAACAATTGTGCTATTAAAGAATAAAGTAGTGTGGAGAATTAAACATGATTTTTAAGGATCATGATTTTATAGGATCAGCTTTATAGGATCATGATTTTTTATGGGCAGTACAGGATTGTTTATGCTGCTACCAGGCACATTGTATCATAAGACCGGGTGGAAATGGGTGGGTATATAGGGAAGAGGGAATGTTTTCACAGAAAAGAAAGCAGCCCCTATAAGCAAAAATAATACGGACTGTAACATCACTCCGCTTCCTATAATTCATTTCGTGGATTAAGATCCTGTTGAGAGTCTCCTTTGGGCCAGCTGATGTGTGTATAAAAAAGTGTTATGTGTGCATATTATATAATATTATTAGGCACTTAGTTAAGTTATGGTGGGTAAAAAAAGTAAGCAAAAACCCTCCCCAGCAAAGCATCAGGCAAATGGCAATATTATAGTTTGTGCTCTTTGCCATTCTATAGGGACATGTTTATTGTTTTGGAAGCAACAGGTGCACTGATGCTCATTTGCATGTCATTTCCCAGAATCCCTTGCTGCAAGTGGAAGTGCTGGTGATAATGTTGAGGCGTGAGAGCTACCTGCACCGCCCTCCGGCTGACGACTCGTCGGCTAGGATTTTCAGAGAACGCCATTTCAGGAAGTGCTCCCTAGTGCGCCATCAGCGTTATACGTGTGCGGACGGCCATACCGGAGTCAAATCGTGTGCACGCCCCATTTACTGTCATTGTGGTGATTGTTGATTTTAAAGTGTTTTTAATAAAGTGTAAACTTATTACACCTTGTGGCTGAGTCCTCTGTTGCTGCATGACATGCCTGACTTACGTCCCTTTGAGGTGCTGTCGCTGCATGGAATAAGAAGATCAGCTGCTGCCGGTCACTGGGATCCGTGTGAAACACTGAGACCCAGTGCAAGACAACAGTTCATATTCTCGGCTCCCTTAACCGTCAAGATAATATCTTTAAGTAGGGTTTCTTTGTCCATTGGTTCAGAGCTGGGGGTCATGATTATGGCATACTGCGCTTGGTTGTTTACCCTCTTAACAGTTTCCTGCCAGAGCTGTCACTGCGGACAAATCGTGAAAGGGAATTATCAACTCCCTGGGCTTCTGTGAAAATATCGTCTCTCAAATCAAAATCAGCTTTGTTGGCATGACAAAAGAACATTTCAGTATTGCCAAAGCGTGAGTAATAGGGGGAAACACCGCCACCCCCGGCCAGCCCCACCCCCTCACCTTACAGGGCAGGCGGGGGCCTATGTACAGCGCCGAGCCCTCCCTCCAAGGGAAAAAAGTCATGGCCGTGATATTGAGCAACCATGCGGTAATTAGAATTCCGGGACACTGCGAAACATCCTACAATACGGGACCCTGCCTACATATTGACTGACCTTGCAGGCTATGACATGACTGGCACTGAACCGCTCTGGGTGCCTTCAAAATACAGCTAACTCATATCTTGAAATCATGTGTTCGCTTGTGCGTGTATTCGAGAGGAGAATGATGATGCAGTGCTGCGAACAATGTGGTCAAAGACATGCTTTTGTCGCCGGAGAGTAGGGATACAAACAGGATAATCGAGTTTTCACGGAGGGGGAAACGTAAGGGTCTAGCCCCCATGGGCATGGTAGCAAAAATTTGCGAGAAGCCCACCGCCCCCCAAACTGTTTCTCTTTGCACTCCATAGACACAAAATTTCGGCTTGCTGGTTCTTTCTCAGTGTAAAGTGTCTCTAAACCACTTCGAAATCCAGCAAAGAAAGTGCAGCAGCCGCCGAAAAATTTAGTCTGTGGCAACAATAAATGATTTTTTTTATTTTCAAAATCGTGTTGCCCCGTCCATCACTCATATTGTATCCATTTGGACGAATGCCCGGTATTCCCTGAGGACTAGGAGCACCTGGTTTTTAAAGTATAATAATGAGTGTTTTTTTGGATGTGCAGCAAATCCCCATATTGCGTTCTCTTGCCTGCCTCTCAAATCTGACACACAACTTGCTCTCTCAACCCCACTCTTAGACTCCCTGTCGACCCATTTTCCTCCTCAAAAAGGATGTCTTTTAATCAGATCTTACCAAATTGTCTCCAGACCCTTGGGAAATTGTTCTCGTCTTTACAGCTGTGAGGCTCCTCCATTGAAGGGGGAGCGTGAACTTTCTTAGCTGACCACTTTTAGGTTCGGCTTCCGAGGTGGTTGCGAAAAAAAATGATAGCGACTAGAACAGATTGTGTGTGGAAATTATGAGGCTCGGGTCCCTAATGGGAGGTGGAGGAAGAGGGTGTGAGACATGTTTGAAATACTAGTAAATATAATCTCCGTGCGAAAAAATATAATCTAGTAATTAAGTAAATGAACTGTCTTTACTAAGAAATATAATTTATATAAACTTGAATCAAATATATTTACTTGCATTAAAAACTAAGAAATATAACTTATGAAAAATAAGTTAGAAATTCTTATTTTTTCAACTAAGAAAGATAGTATTAAACTAAAACATTATGTAAAAACTTAATTTAAACTTATTAGGGGAGAAAGAGGAAGGCTGGGAATCACTGAAGGAAAGATAATGATAGGAAGAACGAATGAGTATAGGAGAAAGCTGGTAGTTAATACGGGGTCATGGTAGCATGAGGGAGTAACTGAAGGAGAAGAGGAGCGAGGTTGGAAGTAAAGGGAAAGGGGCGAGGCATGATCGAAAGAAAGAGAGAGGTGCGAGGGAAATATCACAATGTTTAAATATGTAAAAGCGAGAAAATGATACGGTTTCTAATCAAATTGTCAAAAGATTGGTTGGATGCCTAATGAGCGTTTTGAATCTCCTTGCGAGCCAACCGTAAGCTTGTTAATTGTATGGCAGAACGACAAGTTGGTGACCATACAGTTAGAACAGAGTGGTTGAGGCTGAAACCACGGCAGTAGGTCAGAAAATGCAACACAATATTTTTTGAAATGTAGCAATGGAATGGTGTATGTCAAACTTCTGGGCTCAGACATTCTGAGCCTGTACATTTGTTAGCAGATTGTGATGTAATAGAAAAGAAATCTGTATCCAGTATATGGGATGTTGATTGATATGTAAATATGAAGGTCATTCGACAATGTGGTACCATATTACCGGCTTTATATGATATGTCTCATGTACAATAATATACGAAGTATGGTATCATTTGACACATATGCAAATATGGCGACATTGTTCATTTTTTCCTACAATCTATAAATGAAAGTTGGATAAATAAAACGTTATATGTGTGTGTAGCTTGCTGCGCATATATATATACTATAGGGTATCAGTACGCGGATGTAGATCGAGATTCGAATATCAAACATAACTAGATGATACCGTTCTCGTGGCCTAATCGAAATTTTGGCTTTTAGGTGCTGAGATGCTTTCGAGATACACTGATATCTTCTTCCAAGGCCCGGATGGACAATGGAATGAAGAAAGACAAAAGGTTACTTGAATAAACAGTGTCTTCTTGGGATGTTATCTGTGTATGGTCCTTTCCCCCGTATGTAGATGTATGTTTTATGCCTAGAACAATGCTTGTGTGGCATAGATATGCAAGTCAGTATGTTTGTAAATTACGTGCGGGGTCTGTGATCGTTACATGTAACAATGACGCGTGGCATGGTTGTCATATCACGTTCACGCGCGCCGCATAAGTGAGAGGAGCAGGTGGTTGTTGGGGGGCGCAGAGCACCGGCAGGGGGGCACGAGATGCAAAAGTTGTGTGCTCCCCGGTTATAAAGCATAAATAATATTAGGCTGAAAGCAATTTTTGTTTTGGGGGCTATAGAGAGAGATATTAATGGCAGGAGAGAATTAGTGGTAGAATTAATACAGGCGCATAATAAAAGTAGCTGTAATGAAAATAATAATAAAACTACTATGCTAAGACAACAATTGTAAAAAGTCCAGGGAAAGCGAGCTCTAATAGCGATGTTATAACTCAAGTCATTATATTAAGTGATCCAATTCGGGCGTCCATCTGGAGCCCTGGGATTCAGATTCTCTTCAGGGAAACAACACCTCCGATAGATATCTTAACGAAAAAAAGAAGAGAAAGGGCCACGCGCATGTGTATGTAAATTCGGTAACAATTTCCTCACCGGGACAAGATGTAAAAATAGCAAATCACAAAACATGTGTGTGTGTGAAAAGCATGTGGTAGACCAAGCTCGGGCCTCCGTGGTAATCCCCAGGGGATGGGGTAACTCACGCAGTCAGACTTGGCACGATGTAAACGGGATTTAAAATCGTGGCTGAGCTGCTCTCGCAGTATGTGCTGTTCTTGTCCAGGCAATATGATATGGTATGTGTGGTTCCACAGGTAAATCCGAGTTTGTCTAGTTTTGGTCGCGTATCATCTTCCCTCACGGACTGTCTAGGACGTATCGTATAGTTTGGTGGAAATGGAGCAACGAGAAGAAGTTACGAGGTGGTGGTGGATCCCCAGGTTATTCTTTGTTTTTTAATTAAATATATTTTACTATATTTAATTCTGGTGCGAATGGGGTGCATTGTTCTTATGTTTGCAATCAGTGTGGCTTCAGATCTGCAATGAAAAAAAATGCGGTTGTGTGGAGGTGCTGAGGTAGGGAAGTGGATGTCCGGCGCTGGAACGTTATATTGCCACGCCTCCAAAATATTTATTGCCACGCCCAGAGGGATAGCACCCGCGCAGCCGTTGTCTTCTTATCTCTTACTTCTCTATCTCTCTATCTCTGTGTATCTGTTATAAAGGTGTGTCTAGGTCTCTCTCTCTTGTGTGTTACTTTATGTATCTTGCTCTGGGTGTTCTTGGTATCTATGGTGGCTCTCGTGCTGTGATCTCTGTGGGCATTTCTCTTGTGTCTCTGTCTTATCTCGGGGCTCTTGTTTCTCATAGTGTCTACTGTGGGTTCTCTTTATGACAAAAGAACATTTCAGTATTGCCAAAGCGTGAGTAATAGGGGGGTGTGGGACAATGATTACACGAATACTAGGGGGTACGGTTTAATGGTTATACAGTACATTACTTTTGTCTCT
Organism: Ascaphus truei; assembly: GCA_036426205.1. Classification (NCBI taxonomy): domain Eukaryota; kingdom Metazoa; phylum Chordata; class Amphibia; order Anura; family Ascaphidae; genus Ascaphus; species Ascaphus truei. The sequence goes on from WSYH01003903.1 coordinate 49,106, forward strand.
CTCTCATTCTCTGTCTCTCTCTCATTCTCTGTCTCTCTCTCATTCTCTGTCTCTCTCTCATTCTCTGTCTCTCTCTCATTCTCTGTCTCTCTCTCTCATTGCTTGAACAAGGGCCGTAGACATTTTATTTGATGGTTTAGATTACCATTGTCTGTGGTTGTTAGTTATTGGTATTACAGTTTTTTGATGTTGTTACGAATCAAATACATTTTGAAGTAGTAATCCTGCTGGCAACAGGGGGGCCTGAGTCTCCCGCGATGGTATGGGGGATGATAGGATCAGGTTTCTGGGGTGAATGCCTTCGTCTCATTTAATGGTGCAGCACCTCCATCTCTGAGCCCCAGGAATACGGGTGGAATCCTTCCAGAGAGTCGTCCCCCCCCCCCCCGGGGATGAGAGATTCCAGTCTCACACTGTATATCAGCTGCTGGGACAGGGAAAATAACAGGCAGCTAAACTAGGGAGACATGAATCCTATGAGCTTCAAAGGGAGGCAGAGAAATATGGAATCCTGTTCCAGGACACTTACAGTATATCACTGCAACTCACCTTGCAGACAAATGGGGCCATATTTAAGTGGTGTTACTCCAAAAGCCCCCTTCTGGCACCAGTAAAGATCTCACAACCCATTGAAGTAAATGCACCATAGTGTGTCTTTAAGTGGCGGAAGATGTTTTATGGAATAGCACTGTTTAGTAAAAATGAACAATAATATTACGCCTATTTGTTTCAACCACATATTGATAGCACTTGCTAATTAAACACATATTCATGCTCAATCTTGAAAAAATACATTCTGGGAATATTATAGGAAATATGCCACATGCGTAAAATCTGGGGCAAAAAGTGTTATATAAAAACAATTGAAGGCCATTTAGCAGTTTGATAAAACAAACAAAAAATGGGGGAGCACAGGTTGAGGGACTATACAGACGTTTGTAAAACTGCACGGTATAGAGCTGTGAGTTTAAATATAGTAAGGTGTGCAATAACGTAAACACTTACACGGCCTTGTGTAAATGCTTTCACATCAAGGTGTCTTTACTTTAGGTGTCTTCTCTCCAGTGTTCTTTCCGCTTATACTTTTCTTCTCCTCTGTTGTGAAGTTGAGTGTTTCTGGTCTTCTCCACAGGAATGATTAGCAACGTTGTCCTGCTTCCCACTTAACAGGGCAGGTGAAAGACTTCCCTAGTTTGCAAGTTCCTCATTCTGCTGGATATAGACCCACTGTGGTCTTTCTCCCTCCTAATAGAGTTTCCCAGGTGGTGGATCTTAGGGATGAGGGATCCAAACCAGAGATTGACTTCTGCCTGATTTCTTTCACCTGCCCTGTTAAGTGGGAAGCAGGACAACGGTTTTAGTTTTCCCAGATGTTGATCATGATATATACACATTGTGTATGTATATGATTCACTATTTTGGAGTTTTAAAAGCGTTTATTTTGTGTAAGATTTATTTATTTTATTATCTTGTATGTTTGTATATTCGTAGGATGTGGAAGAACATCGTTTCTTTCCCCCTACAGATTTTAACATGTTATAAAGGCATTGTGTAGCCAGGTCTTGTATGTTTGTAGCCTTATTTGGATGTATCACTAGGAAACTGCCAATTGTTAATAAAGTTTGTCATATCTGTATACACGCAGTGCGCGCTGACGTCATCGTTGTGCGACGCGCATGACGCGCCACTTGTGACGCGGCCAGGCGCCGAGCGGACGGGGAGGCTTTGGCGGGAAACTGAGTGTATAACAGAGACCAGGTAAGAGGGGATCGATATGCACCTTGATAAAGAGCGTTGCTCGAAACGCGTTGGTGGGGGCCCGTGGGCTCACTGTATGTTTATGGTTTGATCCATTAAACTTTTTTATGGGACACACACTCTCTCGCAGATTGTTTTTCCATTCCTGTATTCAGTTGTGCTCCAACCTTCCTACACTGCCTTGCAGCCAGGTGACAGACTCTGCAGACTCTAACTCTGGACCGAACTCTTAACTCTGACACACACTTCTACTAAATAGGAAGTGCACTACTCTTTATGATATTGGCAGGCACTGCCCCTGTGTCTCTGCCTTCCACACAGGGTCAGGTACCAATTTCAGGAATGTCCCGTTATTAACGTAAACACAACAGAGTTCCATGGATCTAGCATTAAGACTGTAAGCTCTGCAGGCCAGGGATTTCCTATGTTCTTACATTCCTTTGGTGCCGGAATATTATACGAGAGACATTATTGAGACATCCGTGTGCTCTAGTTATGGGACAAGTAAAGTTGGACCAATAGGCAAATGCAGGTGACTATTTAAGAGAGGGTCAGATTGCTGCTGATAACCACTGAAGAATCCGACCAGTGAAACACGTAGGGTGAAGGAGCGTTGCCCCAGAGGCAGACGGAATGAAGGAAGAATTCCCATCCGGGAGTGCTAACCATCCAGGGACTGACATACGTCATCGCGAGGGCAGAGCCAGTGGGACGCGAAGATTTCAGTGTCTAGCCCCCAGGGAGATCCCGTCTGTTTCTCAGAGTGCAATGTCTTTTATATTGATGTAAGTGCATTGCACTTAAATCGTGAGGATTTACACTATATCTGTATTTGTCTGAGAGGTCTCTCATGTGATGCTAGGGGGGAGTGATAACTACACAGAGACACCAGTTCCAGTCCAGCAAGCTGCAGTTCCATTATGTGGAGATATACGATGTTAAAGCTGCTTTCTAAGCTGCTGTTTTTGTTTTATTTTTTCCCCCCTTTAAATATGTGTATCAATACAGTCCACACAATGATAAGTAATTAGCTATCGATCCATTCTCCTGTGATCGATCAGTGAAGATTCAGCTTGGGGGTTCACTAAATGGCTGTCAGTGCAGCATAAGTGGAATGAAGATGCAAATTTCTGTGGGGGAGATCATGTGACCTGACAGTCACTAGATACAATTGGTGCACTGCTAGAGTGAGGGTAGGGCTCAAAAAGGGGTGTGCCAGCGCCTGTTTCAGAAGAGGAAGAGGGTGCGACTTTGTAAATGGTTGCTATAGAAACAAAAAATGCTTGTTACCTTATAATACATTCAACATTTCTTTGGTTTTATTCATTTCTCTCTACTCTTGGTAGAGAGGGGAAAGACGCGCACTGAACTAACACGCAGTGGTGGGACAAGAAGTAACGCCTATAGGGGTGGGTGTCAGGGTAGTATGAGATGACCAGGCAGTGTCCTAACTTTATTATTTTAATAATTTAGTAAGGCGGCATCTATTGTAAAAGGTAACGTTTGCCCTCAAATAGAAATCCATTGCGTTTTTATGACTGATTTAATTTCAGTAATTTAAAATTCAGGGTTTTCACATCAAGACATTAAAATACATGACAATTAGGGGTCCCAACAGGACTCCCGGGACAACAGGACAAGTCATTTAAATAAGGGACAATCCTCCACTACAGTATCACAATCCTGTATATACAGGACGTTTGACAACCATAAAGTCTCCCCAGAATGTAGTCCTAATTTTCTAATTAACAAATTACCATTGCTCTAATCATCACTCAGATAACCTGCTTGCTGTAGGTATGTGTTATTCTGAAAACCTGGCTGCCTGGTTTCTTTTGAAAACTGAACATGGGAGGCTCTGCACTAAAGACACTCAAATTGCTAACTTATGCAGGTGAAGTAATGCAGTCTTTAGGAAGACGCTGTGTTGAATTGACACTGTGGAATGCATGTACTTCAAAGAAGTGTTTAACAATAAGGTTTGAAAGTGGCCTAAAAAAAGCAGCAGTGCTGTATCTGAATTAAATACATTTTGAACCAAACACAGCGACATAGCTCTTACTAGAAAGTTGTATACAATATTGCTGCTTTAAAAGCAAAACATGTAGGTAAACCATTTGAAACAAATTGTGATTTTATTTTAAAATAAGACGGTGCAATTATACATGTATTCTTGATAATAGTAGTGCTACTCCTTATCACACTCCAACCGCTGCAAACAATGGATATTGAAAGCTAATGAAATTGCCATATGTAATTTGAGACAAGACAAGCAGTAACTGTCCTACTGTAAATGAAATGAATCTTACCTGCAGCTGTGTGTGGATAAAACCTTGTAGCTCACCATCCGCGCCTCGGGGGTAATCCACATGGAACTTTACTCGGCATACATCAATTTCAAAACTGGGAAACTCTTTGCCTAATGAGGATGGAAATCAAGAGGTAAACATACTGTGAAGATAGATATAGATAGATATTCTTAATCATTTCATAAGCACTAGAATGTGTTTCTTGTTAGTCCATAAAATATGAAAATAGGTGCTGTATATATAAAAAAAGAAAAAAGTGCCTGAACTCAGTTTCCCTAAGTCCCCCCACAAAAATAGCCCTAGAGAGACAATTTTTTTTTTTTTAAATAATTCCTGTCTGGTGAGAGAGTTTACCCTACAGCAAGGGTGCTAAACTCCAGTCTTCAAGCCCCTGCCACCCCCCAACAGGTCTTCAGGATATTCCAGCTTCAGCACAGGTGGTTCAATTCTGATTGAGCCACCTGTGCTGAAGCACGGATTGATTGAACCACCTGTGCTGAAGCAGGGACTGATTTAGCCACCTGTGCTGAAGCAGGGACTGATTGAGCCACTTGTGCTGAAGGAGGGATATCTTGTAACCCTGGCCTGTTGGGGGGGGGGCGTCTTGAGGGCTCGAGTTGAACATCCCTGCCCTAAAGCATTGTGTACATGGTCTGCACTATATAATAGTCAAGCAATTATTGTAATAATGTATGAATAGGATTCCACAGTAATGACTGACAGTGATGTATTCTTCCTTTTAGATCTGACTTATTAGCAGCTGGCAAAATCAATAAGTATTCATTAACTGCTCTTGCATGCCTGTAAATTCGCCTTCCCTCTTGCTGCGCACAAGCGTTTTTCTGACAAAAGTTTATTTTACTTTTCCTTGCAGTAAAAGCAACAAGCATCTGCCTAAAATGTGGGACCTAAAAGTAGATGTTCCTTAAAGGCAGGGTTATTGTACACATGTAAACAACATAGAATAGGCTTCCCGTATCAACCGTATAGAACAAGGGATATGCAAATCTGTGTGTATACACGGTCATGTGTTAGCATGTATGTGCCAATTTGTGTGTGTCATAATATATGTCAGTGTGTCTGGGTTTACGCTATGAGTCTTTTCTATAGCGTGTGTAGCCTTGTGCCCCAGGCTATGTGTTTCCCGGCCCTGGGATTTCACCAAGTCCTGGTAAGTGCAGGCAGTGTCAGGGTTAAATCCCTTTCACATGGCCAGGATGTGAGTCCGTTGGCACACTAGCTAGATTGTTGCCATCAGGGCCGCCAACAGGGTAGGTCTGCCGAGGTTGGCATCCCGGGTCCAGTGAGTCGGGGGGGGCCCGGTCGGCACTGCAAGTTCAGCCCGACCTCTGGCCAGGCCTGTCTGCCGGTCCTCTCGCGGCCAGGCCTTAGCAGCAGCCTGCATGACTCTATTTCTCTGTTCCACGCAGACATCTCTGATGTGTGTGTATATGTGTATGTATATATATATATATATATATATATATATATATATATATATATATATATATATATATATTATTGGTAGCTGGTTTTTTTGTATGCATTTGGGGGGATGGGGGAGGTTGTATATATTTGGGGAGTGGGGATTTTTTTTGTATGTATTTGGTTTTTTTTGCATTGGGGTGGGAATTCTTTTGGTATATATATGTAGCCAGGTCCCCTCTGAATCCCCAGTGCCTTGTCTCCCTCTCCCTCATTCACCCTTGTTCAAGTAAGGGATGCTGCGGGGGCGAGTGCGTCACCGGGGGCTCCCGGCGACATAAGCAACAGAGTGCCGCCATCTTGTTCGGGCATGTACTGGAGTTTGCGCATGCACCGTGTAACCCACGGAGTAGCAGCGGCCATGTTAGGGTTGGCATGGGAGTTCGCACATGCACAGGGCCATTTGCAGAGGTTGGCAATGCTAGCGGCGGACATTACAGGGATGCGCATGTGCAGCAGAGCAGGCGCACGCGGCCCTAATGCTAAAGAGGCCCATGGGGAACTCAGGGGAGCTCAGGTGATGCCACAGCAGCCAATAGGGCTTGCAAGATTCTCCTGCTGGAGAGATACATTTTTGCGCACAGACCATGCGAGTTAGTTGGTGCTGGGATAAGGTAGGGGGAGGTAGTGTGTAGGGAGCAAGTGGCTCTTACACTAGGCCAGGTTACCCCCTAGGCCCAACTCCCCTTCAGTTTGTGGCTGCTCTAGGGATGGCCCCTGCAGTTAGGGACTTTGCCCTGTTAGCTGTTAGTTTAGTCAGGGACACAGCTGCAGTTCTGCGTGCTCTGACATGAAGGGTCAGTGTTGCAGTGAATCATTCTCTGCAGAGCAGAGACAGAGACTGTATGGGTGGTGAGGAGTTCAGAGTATGACCATCCACCAGGAGGAGGACACCATTGCTGAGGCCTTGTCGCTGGACACAGACGAGTCCTCTTCCATTGTTCTGCGATACCCGGGTGAAGGAGCAACGGGCAGGTATCATCCAAATCACCAAGTGCACCACGTATACATTTCATATTAGTGGGCAGCGCTGTTCCACACTTGGGTGGGGGTGCAGGACTATTGGTGACTTTTGGGGACTCCTGAGTACACAGGGTGTGTGGGTTAAAGCCCTGCGAGGTGACATGGTAGTTGTGCCTAGTAGTGTTACAGGATGACACAAAGGTCGTTGTTGATGCATGCTGTATTGTGTTTATCTGCCCATATAATAAACCTGTTTTATATATACCTTTGGTGTATGTGGTTAATATGTGTGGGTCCTGTGTTAGGGGTCATTCTACTCTTAGAATCCTACACAGGTGGAGGCGCTGTTTATGTAAAATCATTCCAGAGGATACACCCCAGGCTCTCACTGGCGGAGGTTCAGGCCTCCTGTGAACTTGACGGGTAAAAGCACCATACACCTGGTAGTACATATAGATTCCCCACATGCACACTATCTGTGATTTGGGGGGGGGCGGGGCAAACTGTGTTACATATATTTTGTGTGAGAGGGGAGGGAATGAGTGAGCATGGGGTAATTGACGGAGGGAGAGGAGAGAGGGGTGAGTGAGGAAAGATGGAGTAAGATTGAGACGCAGGGGAGAGAAATATATGCGAGGCAGGAGAGTGAGAGGGGGTGAGATGGAAGGGAGAGAAATACATTGGAAGAGGGGGCTCGTGAGGTGTGAAATGTGGGGGGTGGCTCGCAATACCGCCGACACAGGTGGGGGGCTGCTACTTAAAATGTTTGTCCTGGGCCCCACAATTTCTGTTGGTGGCCCTGGTTACCATATCCAGGTGCAGGCTGGATGGCAGTTGGGAGCGTCATGCCTGGGGGGGAGTTTTAAGAGGTCACAAAGATACGCCCTTTCCTCTGTTACTCAACTGCTAAAACTCTGACTCAGGCCCTCATTCTCTCCCGTCTTGATTACTGTAACCTCCTGCTGTCCGGCCTTCCTACCTCTCACCTGTCTCCCCTACAATCTATCCTAAACGCTGCTGCCAGAATCACTCTACTCTTCCCTAAATCTGTCTCAGCATCTCCCCTCCTGAAATCCCTCTCCTGGCTTCCGATTAAATCACGTATCTCACACTCAATTCTCCTGCTCACTTTTAAAGCTTTACATTCTTCTGCCCCTACTTACATCTCAGCCCTAATTTCTCGCTATGCACCATCCCGACTCTTGCGTTCTTCTCAAGGATGTCTTCTTTCTACCCCCTTTGTATCTAAAGCTCTCTCCTGCCTTAAACCTTTCTCACTTTCTGCCCCACACCTCTGGAATGCACTTCCCCTCAATACCCGACTAGCCCCCTCACTATCCACCTTTAAGACCCACCTTAAGACACATCTGCTTAAAGAAGCATTTGAGTAGCACTGGATAATCATGGACACATGACACATAAAGCTTGGCCCCCTGCAGACGCACTTACTAGTATTCCCTCCTACTGTCTCTGTACGTTCTCCCTACCTACCAATTAGATTGTAAGCTCCTCGGAGCAGGGACTCCTTCCTTAATGTTACTTTTACAGTCTGTCTGAAGCACTTATTCCCATGATCTGTTATTTATATTATTTGTTATTTATATGATATGTATTACTACTGTGAAGCGCTATGTACATTTATGGCGCTATATAAATAAAGACATACAATACAATACAATACACGTAGTATGGTGTCACACCATATGATTCCAGGATGTAGCCGGCTCCCCATTGAGTGAGGCAGTATCTGTCTTACCCCATCATGGGGTAAGGGGATTGTGACTAGCCTTAAGGTCCTCAAGCCCTTGGGGTGCCTAGTCAGGGAATGACAGTGATGCGTGATGCGAAGGAAGATATTCTATGATGGGCAGTGTAAGAAGTACCTCTCTTGCAAGAGATGGAATCGGGTCCTGGCACGCCAAATAAAAGGTGAACGGTTCCACTTCTCTGTGTTGTTATTGGAAAAGGGGGTTCTTGTAGGAAATATTATCTGCCTCGGGCAGCTACCAATACGTCCCGTTGCTATTTCCACTACCACCGTGGAGACTCGGGCTTCCTGGCCTACAGCAGGTGAACTAACCAGCACCAGTATACACGTAACATGCAGATCTCCCATAAGGGGGGGAAAGGGTGCTACATGTGCGATAGTGCTGATCCAGCAGTACTACAAGGAAAACCTAATTGAAATCAAAAGGGCTTTCACTGCAATGGCGCAGAATCTGCACTATCGCACTTTATCGTACAAGGCCCCATGTTTATCAGTTACTTTGTGTGTGCATCAGTGTGTTCATGTGTGGGTCAGTGTGTCTGTATGTGTTGCTGGGTGTATATGTTTATTTGTGCAGTACGGTTAAAGAGAGCATCAGATTTTGAATTAGGAGTACGCGGCTGTAAATGGCAGTTGGTACCATTGACCTCTCCACTGTCAGCCAACAATGCCTTGCAGAGCAAGGCCCATATGGCAGTGAAGGGGATATAAGTTGTGCTTACAAAATTTTTGTCCTGTCTGACTTTTTTTACATATACTTTGATTGACTTTTCCCAAATATGCTTTACAGGGTAGAGTGTGTATGTGTGTATTTATCCATGATGTGATGGGACACTATTACCCTGGTTGTAGAGGTCAAGGAAGTTCAGACTGCAGTTCACGAGTTCTCTCATCCTTCTCAGAGTGTCTGCCCTTATTATACCATGAGCCTGAGGGCCCAGCTCTAAGCCTGTGTATAAAGCACAACATAACATACATGGGAAGTTTAGCATGTTTTCATAGGACACGGGCAATGTAAAAATATCAATTAACAGAGTGATTACTCTCCTAAAATATTTTTCTTTCAATATTCTGAGAAACATATCATCCGATTTGTAAAAGACAGAATTAACGAAAACATACTGTATAGTAATAATTGCGAATATCAGAGTTTCTAGAATTCAATGGCAGTGCTGGTGCAGAATATCACAAGATACCCCAATATAAGAGAACAATGAAGCATGGTCTATATAAGCACAGACCAGCCTACTAATAACATACTTCTCATGTCCCCATTATTCTCAGCATCACATATCAGTTGCACTATACGATTAAATAGTAAATAGTTTAAACGTTTTGTGTTTACATCAATAATCATAACTCTCATTACCAAGACCTTTGGTTTCACAGTCATTTGAGTTGAAACTTTTCCTATCTCACTGGTGCCTTGGGTTATGGAAACTGTCCTTGCATCAGGTCAGTTATCACAAGATCAGTGGAGCGGTAGAACGCATATACACTACAAGACAGGACACTATGAGGTTTCAAAACCTCCGTACACAAACGTTTCATCTATGAATAATTCCAATGTTGGCCCACTAAAAGGTATCACAACAAATACAGTACGCATTTCGCCAAGATTCATAAAGAGCCGATGTGTCTTATCGCACCGCTGATTCAGTGTTAACTGCCATTGACTGGAATAGCAGCTACCGATGGATCGAGTGTGGACTATATACACTTCAACAACTAGTTGTTATTAACAATGTTGCATCTACTGATTGTTTCCCTATTTAGGATGTTTCTAAAAGCAATTTTGATGTGAATACAAAATAATATTATTTTGTTCTTAACTATCTCCAGAACTTGGGTTGCAGTGAGAGGACTTAAGAGTATGGCTGAAATAATCATATATCCATTAACCCACTATCAAAGATGTGACAACATATATGCCATATTGCCAACCTAACCTCATCCTGAAAATATAGTATAATACCGGGCTTCATGTCTCCATAGAAACATAGATCTGATGTGAACCAGAATACAGTAAGATCAGAACTAGAAAACATGTATTGGATCAAACTCTCATGAAGACATGAAGTCAGGTTGGCAATACTTGTTTACAACTTTTAAGGTACTGCTGGTTGCAGAGTCAACGTAAGCCTCTTACAGTACACACACCGGTTGTATTAACAAACTTTAATTGGACTTTCATCGGACTTTCATCTTATAAATTAAATATCTGTCATAAATTGAATTCACTCAGAGCTATGCAAGGAAAAACAGAGATGTCTAGTCTAGAATTGGAGATATAACCAAATAGTACAGTACATGTTGTGCTGCCACTGAGATTTCACTTGTTTATTATTTAATTACTAGCTGAGAGACCCGGCGTTGCCCGGGATGTAAATGCGTAATAGGTAGTATTATTTATAACTCGTGGAACAATAGGTGAGTATTTGTTGTAAAGGTTTCGGGGGGGGAGAAAGGGGAGCGGGGGGGGG